>SCHK01434358.1:515-12272 GCA_004124795.1 Poropuntius huangchuchieni | reverse complement strand
TATATACACACACACACACACATACATAAAACCTAAATTGTGAATTAAATCCTTGTTCCCATATCGGGTACTACAATTTTGAAAACATAGTATTAGACAACAAATAAAATATTTCTGATATATTGTAACCTAATATATAAATTAAACTGATAAATTATGAAAATTAACTACTATACTGTCCCAGAGATCGAAAGAAAGCCTCCAAGTCAGAGGCTGGGGCTGAACTGTCAAGCAGCTGACTTTGTTTATTAAGCCTGTCACACGCGCTTTGTTTAACGTTACATTTAAATAAACGGAACATTTTTCAAAACTTTACAATTTATGTGTTAATAATTATGATAACATTCTGCCATTTTTCTAATCTGGAGCGCAAGGAAACAAAATGGAGTATGGCTACATCACTTGATAAGCATGTGCGTAATTACAGAAGGGGAAATGCAGTTGAGTTTTAATCACAAATACTACCTACATATACTTTAACACTTTCAACATATAAACGAGAAGTCAAAGCAGGATTAAGTGTTAAAATGTCAATAAAAACATACTTTAAGTCTGCGAAAGACACGAAACGTCGGTCACGCTGCAAATTTCCGGAAAAGAGGACGAGCAGAGGGAAATAGCTGAAGAATGCAGCAGTATGCGATGATCTGATTGGCTGCATGGTTCTCTCTCTCAAAATGGCAAACGCTGATTGGCCACTTTTTTCCCCCTCGTTTATGGCTTACTGTCAATGCTGTGAGTGAGCGTGACAGCCGTGATAGTTGGAATCAGTATACAGGGCGGTTTTTGTTAATTTTAGGCATTTGTACCTCTATGAAGGCGTTTTCCCTTACAAAAAAGGAGTAATATAATTTATGTCAAACTTGATTGTTTAATAAATAAAGTTAAATATACACTTTCTTAACAATTATGATTTGTTAACTATCTCTTTTCTAAAATTGAAATGTTTTAATCCCCTCCAATTTTGCTAAGAGCTACACATTCAACAACGCCTCATATATCCTGGTGAATAAAATCTAAATCTAAAAGATGTCAGTACGAAACTATGATTTGGACACTTTTGGTGGCATTTAGTGGCCTTAACCCCCATTAAGTTCTGACTTCAGTACAAAAGTTTTTGTTTTATTAATTCAAATAAAAGGAATGAGGCATGACATATCATCACATGCTGATGTAACCCTTTCTTTTTGTGTACACTGCCAGAGCAATCTCTTGTAAAGATTGCCATGACTTCACATTACACCATAGCCAAATATTAGAATAGCACCTATTTATTTAGTAAAACAAACAGCACTTGACATGACCACATTACAAGAATACAAAATGAATAGACATAGAAGCTTTTTATTTATGGTAACAAAGGCTCACAATGGCAAACACAGCAATCACAAACACTGACTCAGAATATTAAACATTTCACAATTGTACAGGTAATTAACACAGTCTTTTATATTTTACTGAAAGGGTCCTAGAATTAGATTCAGTTTCAGCTCCATCTTGATGGAGAAAGCAGTGGAACTCAGATGTGAATTTCAGAAACGTCTACAGTTCTATTAGCTCTTCATCTTTCTCTTGTGTAAAGAGGAAGGACACAGTTTCCAGAATAAACTCCAGGGTTTTCCTCCAGCTGGTCACATACCAGATCTTGTACAGGAACTCTCCAAAGAGCACCAGCAAAAAAAGTACCATAAAACTCAGGAAGATCCGATCGATGTGGTAGAGCACCTTCTCTTTGAATGTGCGTTGCTCCCACGGCACTGTGGCCCGAGCCTCGCTGTAGTTGCCGAAATGGAGGAGTGCTTCCTCATCACTGTTTATCTCCTGTGTCTCCATCTCCCGCTGCTCCACAGCTCCGTCACCTTCTGGCATGCTGCTTAATGCTCTCCAAAAGTCAGGCCTTTGGAAATTGCTTTTGTAATGAAATTTCCAACTTGTGGAGACAGGCCTCTTCCCAGCGCGTCCTCTTTTGTTGGTCTTCCCTGGGCGCAGCCGAAGAATAAAGCCTGAAGTAATTGAATTGGCAGCAGCTTAATTAGTTTTCAGTCTCTTTTTAATACCTGAAGTTTGAGAAAATACAAAGGATGCCTTATTTAAATGATTTGAATGAAACTAATTAACTGTAGCCATTTTAATTGAGTTGGTTCATTTCCATTGTCCTCGTCAAGGCTGCTGTGCGTGTCTGACTGAAAACGGCAGGCTGATTATGAACTCACACCTCACTAAGGAGATCACTGCGACTTAGTGACACTCAGCACTTTTCAAAATCCTACAGTGACAGATGGCAAATAAGTACAATAGTGCTACACGATGCTGACAAAAAGGCATCTAACATGGCTTTTTTATTTTTTCATAAGAAAATTGACTTTATTTTTTTCTGTAGTTTTACTTATCTTAAATGTATTTGGAGCAATTTAATTGATTTAATGAACCCATTTACAGTCACTGGACTTTAAGTGTTACTTTTCCATATCAGAATGACTAAAGCAGTTTGGATGCAAGTATGTGCATTTACAAGTGCACATGCAAATATTTATATAACATATGGGTATATTACTTATTATATGCACACAATCTTCAGCTTATGACATACTCTGATCGACTGTTCTAACAAGGTTAGAGCCACAGTTGTACAATCCTGAATTTAGAACACCTGAGTTTCTATAAACAGGGCAAGTTACCTTATGCATATCGTTTTAAAGTCATAAAATGGAGTCTGTGCTGTTCTTTATGAATAACCTAAACTAGCAACAATCTGGATGGATGACATTTATTCATATGAGCAGTTACTTAAAATATCATCTCACTGAAGAATCTTAAAACATCAGATAATTAACTTTTTTACATATTCAGTACATATTAGTTCTAAGATTTATTTCATATAATTACAATGTAGCTATCTCTAAACACTTTTACTTTTATTATTCCTAACAGCTAAAATAAATAAGACCATGTAAGGGAAATATTATCAGAAATAAAATAAGTATTAAAACAGCCATAAAATAATGGTTTAATAATATTCAAATAAGTGCTACAAAAAAATACATAAACAGGGTTGTAACACTGACTGCTAAAATTAGTTCAATTAATGTTATGACCCATCTCAAAACTAATTTTTTAATGTAAAATAATATTAGGCATATGATTATCTATTATAACAACAGAAAATAAGTTTAAAGATTGATTATATGATTAAAAAGTGAAGGATTTATTATTAAATTTGACAGCTCTAAACCACACGGCAGAAACACATGCAAACCATCAAAACAATGAAACAACAGGACCTGTTTTAGATATTTTTAATAATTTTTCTGCAAAAAAATGCACAGAATGTGACAGTTGATTTGCTTCACATGGGCTTTGGAGGAGCTCTGGGTGCAGCACCCTGCAGGAAAAGGACAAAAGAAATGCTGAGATGCACATTAAACACCACAGAACAAAATACAATGCATGCACTTTAACCCTACTAATAATTATAAACTTTGCCACAACCAAATTTGATTGTACTTACACTAGGCCTGAAGCGAGGAGGTGGTGTTCGGTCCTTGCGGGCCTCCCGGGATCTGTTTCTCACCACCTTGCTGTGGATGGCACAGCTGACACAGTAATGCAGCTTCACATACAGCTTGGGCAACACGTATGCTACACAGGAGGAGGAATAGGCATATAAAAAGAATTAACAATTACACAATAGGACACATTAAGAGTTTGACAATGTTTTTGTAATTAAAGCAGTCCCTTACAGTCAAACACACTAGCCTCTGAGATGTCCCTCACAGCGGCGGCCTCCACAATGTTCCTGATGACAAACTTCTTGATGGCCTTGTCCTTGGGAACACAGCGGGCACAGTTGGTGCAGCGGATGGGCTGGACATGGCCACGACCCTTCTTTGCACGTCCGTTGTTCCTTCTCTTCTTAGTCTGTCAATTAAAAATAGAAACATTTAATCGTTAGTAATATAGAATATAATTCAATTAAAATCTTACATGCATTTTCCAGTTGTTCATAAGCAATTTAAAAATGTCATAATATACATGTTATTTTTATACAAAGCCTATTCCTGGAGAGCCATTTCTTGCTTGTGCTAAAATGATATTAATATTATCCATTTTAATTGATCAGATCACATTTTTCAAATTTTCAAAAACTATAAAATGAAAATGGAAAACAAATTAAATTTTAAAAAATTAAATTTGAGCCCTGTATGGGGTTCTCATAGTAACAAATTCTGGAAAGATCAGGAAATAATTTTTTTTCCAAAAATTATATAAAAATTAAAAAAATAATAAACTAAGATTTGTATGTGGTCCCATAGTAATGTAAATCCTGGAAATATCAGGAAATTGTAAATTACTACAAAAATATATTTTTAGGATTTACATTATTCCTTTTTCAATGGGAACCGCTTTCAAATCTCCATTTAAATGTTCAGTTTATTTATTTAAATGTAAATAAATAACCAATCAGTAAATGTCGAAAAATTAAATTTCCAGGATCATTACAATGAGAATCACTTACAGACATCATACTTAATTTTATTTAAATGTTTTTTTATTATTATTTTTGGACATTTAAATATTGGGATTTCCTGATACTTCCAGGTGTTCCATTGCCATAGGAACCACGTACAGATCTTTAATAAATATCCAAAGAACACGTGAAAATTTAGATCTTTTTTGCACCAATCAAAATACATGACTGTCAAAAGTACTAAAGTGTCAATCACCTAACCAATCAACTATTAAGTGTATATTACACGAGAAAACCAAGTTAGATGCGGCATCAATCCTCATGTCAGCTCAGTTTAAGTTACACTCAAGCACTCTGACAGGATGCAGCGTCTTCATATTTACTCTAAATAACAACTATAACACAACCAGCATCAGCACGCTGAAGAACTAATGGCGATAATAAGCATTAAATGTAAGTATTTTACTTGATATATACAGAGAAGCAGGCCTGTCCATGCCGCGTGCTACAGCAGATGCAGCACATGCTAGCCATCTTCACAAACGTCTTACTAAAACGGTCTAATAATCCGATATAGAGACCCACTTTTAATCAATTTAAATACGTTACTAACTATACTTTGTGATCACACCGTTTTCTTGAGTGTAGAAAAGACATTTCATGTACTAAAACATATTCACGAATCAATCGCGAAGGCTCGCGACTCACCATCTTGAACGGGAGGCAGGAAAGAGGACCGGAAAAGGCGAACCGGAAGTAAAATCTTTCTCTACTACACAACAAAAGTCTATCGAACGGGAAAATACTGCTTTGATACGATGCAAAAGTAAATATAAACGTTTAATGGAGATATACTATCTATTTTCAATTTAAGTATATATATATCACTATTTGATACGGGGGCGAATTTATTTATAACAGGGAACTAGTTTACTGCGGAAGGATATCTGAGTTTATGGAAGCGTAAAAGTCATATAATAATTGTTATAAACGACAAACTAAACGTCATTAATTATGATTACACAAAATAAATGTACTATTATTATTATTTCATCATGCTAGTAGGGTCAATTAAGCAGAAGTCCAATGGGGGAGAGTTATTTTTATTTACATATATTTTTCTCTCTCTTAACTGTATAAAAACAATATTTAAGTAAGTTATATGTAATTACAAAAATAATGAAATGAAAATGAAAACTTCACAATACATCAAAATGTACAGAAAAAAAGTTAACTGCACTTTAAATATTACAATAATGCAAGAATGCTCTTTATTAATATGTAAGGTGCAAAAGAATCTGTTGATTTGGTGTCTTCAGAATAAAAAGCACAGTTGAGAAATGATTTCAAATTTATATTATTTTAATTAATGAATACTAAAAATAACAATACATAAAATGTATTTAAAAGAGATGCACAGAAAATTACAAAGGTTGTAACCTGAAAGGTTAAGATATAAAATCTTTGAACATGATACATTGAGAAGAATAAAAGGGGGCAAAAGAATCGAATCAGATGCTTGTATCATAATATTGTAACATTACCGGAAAACTAGTGGATCAGTACATATGCAGACAGTTTGAAGTGGTTTAGTTGACACATCAGTGATGTCAGTGCCTCAGTAAATCACACAGGAGAATTTATTGGGGAAAATATAACAATCTAACAAAATATATATCTACTTTCAACATGGTCCATATGGGGGGGAAAAAGAAAGAAACAAAGAGGACTCACAGCCACACACAGATGCATGCAGACACACACACAAACACACATGGGAACACAAGGAAAACAACTTCCCCTGTTACAATTCCAAACCAAATATCGCCACAGAAAAAAAATAAAATAAAAAAAAGACTGGCCTCGACTCCTGTAGACATCATCAATAAAATCATATTATCAATTTGATCACAGGCTGTATTTCAGAGCTAAACTAAACCTATTTTTTTTTTAAACAATTCCATATACACAATCCATAAACATATTCCATATACACATCTGTGGGAATAAATGCACCGGATCCGAGCACCACTTGAGTTTGGTCAAGAAAGTTACCTTGTTTAAAAAACCTGAACCACTGATTTATCATGATTCATCCGGTCCAACAGATTTATTTATTAATTATTATATATACTGTATAAAACAAGGACCTGCGATTTTCTTTCCATTGAACCCTTAATAGTAAAGTGCTCTTGGCAAAGTTTGCCCTTACATGCTGATGTGGGTCCAGTCCTCCTAATTTAAATATATTAACCATAAAAACAGGCATACTGATAACCGATCAGCAGCTAGACGCGAGTTAACCAATGCCAAGAGCAGCACAACCATGCTTTATAAAAACGGATGGTCCGTCATATCAACTTTAAGCACAAAATAGCTTATTTAGTTTAAAGCAAATTTGGGAATTGTCTGAATGAGAGGAATCGTGGCGTGCTTTGATTAGTGCAAATCCGACTAAACACAAAGTGTCAGAAGTGCAGCGTTTTCCACAGACATCCAAGCAGCGCCCTCTGCAGGTCAGGCCCTCTTAGCTCAGAATTAACCAATCAAGATTTATTAGTTATAATGTAATATTCTTAGAACGGACAAGTCTGACAATTCTGGTTGTCCAGTGTCTAAATGTCGTCTAGTGGCTGTAAAGGTTGCTTGAAAAGTAACTCCAGACACCTCTCTAAAATACTGGCCCCTTTTAATTTATAACACGGTAAGGAATAAAACCGCTCTCCACCAACCAGGGAAGACGAGGAGGTTACGTACAACTGGATCACACTCAAAACACTCAGAAAAAACATGTACATTAAAATGTCAGTATTGAAAGACGATAGCAAATTCTTGTGAGCTACAAAAGGTTTGAGCAAAAAGAGAGGGAGGTTTTCGGCTCCTGAGCTGCAAAAATTCACTGTTTCTAAACACCGTTTCCCGCAACAATCTGGGTGGATCCTGAGGGCCAGGTAAACAGGAGGTTGGTAAATGCAGCTAAAGTTCTGCAGCATCACTTGGGCTCAGCTCGATACCATTTTGTGGCATTGCAGCTTTAAAAAAATCTGAATATCAGGTCTCCCTGAGTTAGTAGCACTTCACTGCGTCAGTCTGCTTATGTCTTCTTAGTCCTTTTTGTTTTAAGAAATCCACAAGAAAAGGAAATGGAGAAAAAAAGAAGTCTTACAAATGTACAGTTAGCTTTGGAGGGGCAGCTGGTAGCATCTGAACGGTCTGGTGAAGAGAAACGACACAAATCCGTCGTTAAGATGCGTCTTGTGTCTCCAAATACTTTTTGCTGCCGCAAAGGTGCAAATAAAATCTTGCACCATTCAGAGAGGTGAGATGGTTGTTCTGTGTTTGAAAGTGTGTGTGTGTGTGTGTGTGTGTGTGTGTTTGTGGTTAAAGTGAGGCGGTGTAAGTGAGAGGTTGAGTGGTTCTCGTGTTTGTAACTGTCATTTGTATTTGCTTGACAAGGCAATCTCACAATTTAATCATCAAAATGGTGAAAACCACTGTGGAAGATTAATTTGCAAGGCTGTATTAGTCGTATTACCATAAATACGCATACATTTGCATATTTTAAGGATCCAATTTTAGATTTAGCTACATATCAGTAGAAACATTTTATAAATGAGGCCGTTTTGTGTATAAATGCATAATATATGCATGCACTGTCAAATCTGGAGCGTATCAGGAGAGGATAAGGATATATTATGTGTGTGTGTGTGTGAAGGTCTTGGTCAGTAGTTCCTATTTGTAAACACTTGTCTGCGAATCCGTTTAGTGTTGTTCCTGCTGGTGCTTGTTCATGTGTGCGGACAGTACATGGTGCTAAATTAACGCCGCTGTGTCCATGACGTTTCTGTTGGGATCCAGCGTGGCAAAGAACCGCACGTCCCTGTCCTTGTCCATCCTCAGCTCAGACAGAGCCTCTTCCAGCTCATCCGAGTAAGCGCTGCCTGGGTCCTTGAAGTATGCTGAAATCAGAATATAGACATGGGTGATTAGAACCAATGCCTAAACAGTGACATTTACGCCACCTATGTAGGAAAACATTTTATTTTTTGTGCTACTAATAGTGACAGTTTGTTTAAAGTTAAATGTTCACTAGCCTACATTAAGTTAAAACTAAAGATCTAAAAGAACTTCAAATAAAGTTCAAAATAAAAGAATCCCTTTTTTAAAATAAATACATATACAAAAAAATAAAACAAAACAATATGCTAAAAATATATAATAAAAAAATACTAAAAATAAAAAATGAAATAGAAGAAACAGCAATGAAAACAAAACAAAAAATATAATTAAAAAAAATTATGCAATATATAAAAAAAAACAAAATTTTAAATGGCCTTTACTTTAAGTGTAACTACACTTGACAACTTGCACTTTGGACATTCTAGAAAGCATTTCAGTGGACAAAAATAAGTATACATCCTGTGCATTATATTACTTGTAAATATTTTAGTCCATTCATTTAATTTTAAGCCCTTGGACGGTCTAATGAAGGAGTGAATGCATGCATAACATCTTGTAATGCATGCATCTTCTGTCTTTATTATTTGCGAGTGTCTTACGTTTTTCCAACACGCTTTGCCGTAACGCCTTGGCCACCAGCACACGTACATTGGGTACAGGATCTGACGAGAGGCTGAGCAGACTGGGTAAAAGGTGCTGTGCAAACTGGTCCATGGGCATACAGTCCTCCTCCACAATGGCCTACGTGGAAACATAAATGAATAAATCACTTTCACACATTGTTAGATATAACATGACAGATTTAACATACTCTTTTGAAAATGTTGCATATTGCACAAAACAAAACAAAACAGCAAACAAACATGCATTTTGACGTGAACAGTTAAAGTTATTTGCACACCAGTATGTTATTCTGATATCATCAATTTCAGAATTATTAATCCCACAGTGTCTCGAAAAAAACTATAGTACTGCTCTATGCAAAATAATTATTGAAACTTGAAATTAACACCATCAAAAATATGAGATCTATGAATGAGAGATGGTGTGACTGTAAATCCTGGATAACACTGTAAAAAGCGCATGTAAATTTTACCTGGCAAATGAATGCAAATGCCTGACGTCCGACCCATTTGGGACAGTGGCAGAATCTCATAATGAGCTCATTAATGAAATTCAGACCTAGATCATGAGCTTCACAGGCATACAACTTCTGCAGGATCTCCACCACCTACACACATTCACAAGACAAAACTTGTCACTAAATACAGGTGTGGTAAATACCAGGTGTAAACAGCCTATAAGCCAAGGTTACAAACAGTCCAGTGGAGTTACTAAAAGCAGAACACAATACAGCTAGTGAAAGGCTATTTTTGACAACAAGCTGAAGTCCACATGACTCACCAGTTTATAGGAGATCCACCGCACTTCTGACACTTTGTCAGAGCAAAGGTTAAGTGCGATCTGTCTGAGGTAGTCATACACATCGTTGTGGCTGTACAACTCAATGATCAGGATGAGCTGCCTAAATAAACAGACAAATGCCACAAGAGTGAGATCACATTTGAGAGCTACAAAAGCTACATTGTCAATGAAGCATGTAACAAAGTAGCACGTACTCTGCTAGCTCATAGCGGAATCTCCAATTTCGGCTGTTGTCCGTCACCATGAACTCCTGCAGCTGATACAGATACTCCCGACGCTTATCGGCATGAAGAAGCTACAAAAGAAGACAGAAAGATCTATTAGAGCCAGATACCTTTCAGTAATTGAAATAGAGATGATAACTTGACTATGAAAAGGGTGTGTTATATTAGACTAAGTTTTTATATTCATAAAAGCATTACTTGGATCTTTAGATACATTTTCTGGATTTTTTAGTTTTGTATAAGAGGATGCTTGTTAGTTGTCCATGTCCCATGCACTGCTCATTAAATTTGAAAGAGTAGAATATAGTCAAATCATAAAATTAAAAAATAATTGATCTTTATTAATATTTTGTTACATTTTTGTTAAACTCAATTTGAGAGTATTAATCATTTGGTAATAAAAACAATATTTTTATTTAATAAAAAAGAAGAGTTTGTCCACGTCCCTTGAATGGTTGTCCACCCTATTGTATTGGGGAATCTGCCCCTTTAAGAAAAGGCCATCCATTTTAATGACATTTTAATGACACAGAACAGCAGATTTTTTTTGTCTCTTCAGTGGCAGGAATTATATGTAAGTTTAAATACACCAAATTCTCTTCGACAACCAGACTAACTATTTATCTAGTCACACTTTGTTGTAAGCTAATATGCTAATTGAATGTCCACCCTGTTGGCCACTCAGACATGACAGGGTGGACAGTATTCATTTGTAGATAATATTGCAATTTATAGAAATTTAATATTGTAATTTATAGAAAGATCTGCTGTAGATAATATTTTGTAATTTATAAAAACTAAATCATTGCTCTTTCTCAGGACATGCCTCTGAGTGCAGCAGAAATTGCATGGCAATACAGAAAATGTCCGGATGCAAACCCCGAACGAAGAGAAGCATACCTTAAGAAAGAAAGGGAGAAATGGAGGAAATATAGAGATACAAGGAAGAAGAAAGGTATTAATGACCTCACTGAGAGAGGAAAATGTGCTCAAAGGAAAAAATGGAGGGAGGCAAAGAAAGATGCCAGAGCTAAAGCCAGGACAACAGTGGAGTTGTTATTGTTTTGAACATATATCTAGATTTCTTTTCAGAACTGTGTTTTGCTCTGTTCATAATGTGGTGTTTATATGAATTTTAAGTTAAGATGTACTGAATCGATATGAATCAAACTAAACTAAAAAAAATGGAGGGAGGGGGGTATATCAATGTGATTGAGAATGTAATTTTATTATTTTTATTATTTAAGTTAAATACATGTTTTGTTGTCATATTTTGTCATGCTTTGTGTGTTCTGCTTTTGTGTCCACCCTGTCATCTTGATATTTTAAAATCATATTTTAAATAATTCAATCATATCTATATAATTCAGTGTGTTCAATAGCTAGGTGTTGGGGCAATAACATGCAAACTAAAAACTGCATCCAAATATCACAGTTTTCTCCAAATAAGAAAAAATACATGTGCGAATTGTATAAGTTTCTTTAAAAGCACATGGTTTACATAAAATCTTATGTATTTATAATTTGAAGGCAAACAAGCATCCCTGTTTAGGAAAGGGACATCATACCTTTCAGAAAATATAATTTGCATCTTAATATTGCAATGAAAACGTATTTAACAGTAATATATATGTCCATGAGAAGGTGGACATATCTTATGGTTTATGCTTCAAATAATGA
>SCHK01434355.1:0-10084 GCA_004124795.1 Poropuntius huangchuchieni | reverse complement strand
ACACACACACACACACACACACTTCTGGCTGGTGTCCTATGTAAGCAAAATGCTAAAGGTTAAAAACTATGGTGATCAAAGGATGATGATTTCTGAGTGCACTATACCTTTAATAAACGGAGCACTACTGCAGTTCATGTTTGTGTGTTTGTGTGTGTGTGTGTGTGTGTGTGTTGGTTTGCCAGGGACTTCCTGATCCAGAGACAGTTTCCTCCAGCATTCAGCAGATGTGGGCACTCACTGAGATAATGCAGGCGAGCCAAACCGCAGCCTCCATCGGACGTTTCGACGTGAGTCGCACTCATATCAATCTATATCATAATCCGTCTTTTGTACTGAAATAACATGTTTATTCCACTTGCAGGTGGAAGGCTCATATGACGTCAAATTGCTATCGTACACATGACGAGAAAGCTGAAAATTGCACCATGTTTCAAGATCATCGACTGTTTATTCAGTTTATAATTTATTTATTTTTTAAGGTATTGACTTAATATGTAATATTGGAATTACTGTTTATATGCAGTGTGTTTTGTTGATATTCCATTTAATGTTTATTTTAAGGTTCTAGAATATTTTAACTTATTTTACATGAAATGTCTATCTATCTATGGAGAGCCTGTATCTTATTAGTTGCTATGTAAATTAGTAAGATTGCTTTATGCATTTGTGTTTGCAAATGCAATAAAAAAATAATCACCCATGCGTGCAAATGTTTCTCATTCATCTTCGACTCTGTCATTTGTAAATAATACTAATTAATCTTAGTATGTAATTGCATTGATGTACCGTGTAGCCTTCATTCTGAAGATTTATTGTCATATTTTCAGCACGTTATTAGGCTCTTCTTGTCTGGAAAAATGATCTACCACGTAACGGCAAGCTAAATATTAAGATAGGATTCATGCTAGGGTTTCATAGCGAATCGCTCTTGCCGGACTTCACTATCTTTTGACGTCTATTTTCAAATGTTAATGAAATGCGTCTCACTTTGTGTTAATTAAACCTCAGCGGACATGTTCACGGTTGCCAGGCAGTAATCAAGAGCGGTGCTGCTTCCTAATGCTAATCATTGGAAATCAATGGTCGGCGTCCAAGAGGAGCCTCCATCTGTCTCTGCTGGCATCTCGCGTACATCAGAGAGACCATCATCGTCTATGCAACATTAGCCTGCAAATGGAGCTCCTCGACTCCATCCCCACAATGTAGGACAAAAAGATCTTCCTTGTGCAGAAACCGATGGCTAATATTCATATCTTAAGTGAATCAACGTCGTTATGTGTCACTTTGAGTCATTTTATTAGCTGCAGTGTGCAGCCATAAACGTTAAAATAGCCTACGTTTAGACATAATGTTTTAAAAGTGCGCCGAATTTTAAATTTAAATAAATATTTAATCATTATTCAAACTTTTTCACAACACTTAAATTACTTAGATACACTTAGATTAAGTTACTTACTAAGATTTGCACGGTTCTTTTGCTTATTTCTCCAATAGATGGCAGCAGATAAACACATAATTAACTGACTTAAAACCGCCTACACTGACTTATTGATAAATCAACAAATTATCACCTGCTGGTTTAGAGATAATGGACATTTTAATTATTTCCACATTAAATAGTCAATACGCATTACTCACTGTATTATTTTAGCGCCCACATTTAATCAATTTTGATGACACACCATCAGTCAAAAATTTGGATACTCAATCCACTTAAAATAAAAATGTATGCAAGAATAAGCTGTTGACTCAAAATGAAAACTACGGATCTTCTGCAGTGAATGGGTGCCGTCAGAAAAAGAGTCAAAACAGCTGATAAAAATGAAAACTTACTGAAAATTTACTCACCCTTAGGCCATTCAAGATTTAGATGAGTTTGTTTCTTCAGCAGATTTGGAGAAATGCAGCATTACATCATTTGTTCACCAATGGATGCTCTGCAGTGAATGGGTGCCGTCAGAATAAGAGTCAAAACAGCTGATAAAAATTAAAACATACTGAAAATGTACTCACCCTTAGTCCATTCAAGATTTAGATGAGTTTGTTTCTTCAGCAGATTTGGAGAAATGCAGCATTACATCATTTGTTCACCAATGGATGCTCTGCAGTGAATGGGTGCCGTCAGAATGAGAGTCCAAACAGCTAATAAAATCATCACAATGGGTGCACAAGTAATCCACACCACTCCATCAATTAACGTCTCATGGAGTGAAAAGCTGTGTGTTTATAATAAACAAACTCCATTATCAATGGGTTTTAACTTGAATATGAGTCCATAGTCCATAATATTGTTTTCTCCAGTGAATTTCCAGTCATTTCATCTGATGGTTTAAAGTTGAAGCACCTTAATAATAGATTTGGTTCTTTCTCAAAATCTGTTTCTGTGAAGAAACTCTGTATCTTGGATGGCCTGAGGGTGAATAAATTTGAGCAAATGTAATTTTTTTGGGGTGAACTGTTCCTTTAAGATTATGATAAACATATAACTAGGACATATTGTAGTATAAACTTGTAGTATAGTGTATTTCTTTTGTGTTGTAGTAGATCTCATGATGTTAGTATTGTTTCTCTAGTTATTTTACAGTGTCTCCAATAGATGGCAGTAGCTAAACACGCTGAGCAAAGAAATGCTGGCAGAACTGAAATGGCCTTCTCTGATAGATTGGTAAAATCAACTAAATACCACCTGTTAGTTTAGCGGTAATGAATGGATTTTATTTCACGTAAAATCTCAGGCAAGACCCATTACTTGGCACATTAGTTTAAAGGATGTTCTGAGTTCAATTCACTTGAAGCTGTATACAAGTTAAGCGGTATCGATAGCATTTTGGCATAATGTCAATTACCACAGAAAATAATTTCGACTGGTTTCTACTAAAAATGGAAGTCTGTGGGATAACTGTTCAAGCCGTAAACAGGTTTACGGTCAATGTGTTTCACATACTGGTGGATTTCTTTTTTTTTTCTTTTTTTTCTGTAAGCTTCTATTGAACCTAAAGATATTCTTTTAAAATCTTCATGACCACATGCTACTTAACATTTAACCTACTGTAAACGTCCATTTTCTGCAGGCAGGAGATAAGATTTTTTTCAGTTTGCAAATCTCAAAAAAAACGAGACTAGGCGAGTTGCAAATGCATTTTGCTTTCATTTAAGTTTCATTTGAGTTCAAGCAGATGTTGTGAAAATGGACTTTTACAAGATTTAAGCCCACAAAGGGAGAACGAGCTTCACAAACCACCTGTCTTCATTCTGTTGAATTGCTGATATGCTAAATTTGCAGATGGAAATGAACCTCAACCAATTTGCATCTTAAATCTTTAAGGAAGAACTTTGTGTTTCTCTTTATGGTGTTTATATACAGTAGTCAATCTTCAAAAATGGCAACAAAACTCCATAAAAGTACTATAAAAGTGACTTTGGTTGTTCTCCCATTTTATATTTTCAGTCTTTGAAGTGAATATGATAACCTTCCGTGAGGAATCCAAGAAATTTGACTTATAAATTGAAATATATCAAATAAATGTGGATTTTTTTCCCCCTGGATGTCCATCGAACCGAACAAAGTAATAGTACAGTTTCATCATATCATGTATTTCCTGTGGCTAATGCTCTGAGGTTTGAATTAACACGTATAGTGGCACTGTAGAAGTCATTTAAACAGGACTTGATAGGGTGTCCTTTACAATAGGTCTTAATTGGCATTTTATCCATTTCAGAGGTTGGCCAGAGGACAAGTATCCATCACTGAGAAGCAGAACATCATCCTGAATGGGATTTTAATTGAAACCGAATTATTGAGGGACTTGTTCTCGACTGACAGAGAAGATTTGTCTGGACTCCGCCGACAACTGGTATTTGAATTCAATATTGACATGACTTGTGCGATTGCGCTTCTCAGGACGACAGATTAACTGTGAAGAAACAATTAGTTTCTGCATTAAACAGAAACTTCTGCTGAAAATGAAGCAATTATCTTCCTCGGTGAACTCATCAGGTCTTTTATTAAGTGGAAAAGTGTGAGGCCTTTGACCAGTATTTAGTTCATACTTGGTTTGCTCTCAAACAAAAAACCCAGACCGTCGTTGTTGTCTGAATTTAAACGGCAAGAGAAATTCCTTTGAAAAGCGGTAGTGTGCAAAATATTCACTGGCGGTTGATGTCCGTTGCGCGTAATGGACCCAAGCACGCACCTTAAGCATTATGACAGTTGTTGTGGATAAAGCAAGTAGTTATTCACCAACAGTGAGCGTCTAAACAGCAAGGGGTTGGACACTTTGTGAGAACAAAGCAATCCATTCCCACTCTGTTAAGAAGACCTGACTCATTCAATTCAAGCAGCTCAGGCAAACCTTTCACCCTTTAACGCTATCAGCTCTTAGTCATGTCTGCCTCCAACTCTTTTTGATCTCTGAGTTTCATTTCCTTCACATTTTCATAGCTAGGAGTCTTAAATCTCTTTCCAATCTTTGAAATGAATCTCAACTAGCACTATGGTACAGTTTTCAACTCTCTGATTAGAGTTGTTAGATTCACCCTCATGTCTTACCAAACCTGTATGATTTTCTTCTGTCTGAGAAATGAGAAATTTCACAAAACTTTTCCATACAGAGATTGCTTTAAGCAGTTTTTGCACCACAGCTGGCATTAAAAGAAATGGTAAAACTAATGACAGTTTTCACGAACAATTCCCCGTTTGCCATTGGTAGAATAAAGAGTGATCTGATTGGCTAACACGCGCGGTTCTCAGGCAGATTTCTTTTTGTTTACCAAACAGTCTAGGACTGTTACAAAAACAGTTTCAGTGCTCTCACAGGCAAAAGGGACATTTTATGTGAATTTTTCCTAAAAGAATTGCTTATACACATTAGAAAAATCAAGGTTCTTTATTTGCGTTAATGGTTCCATGAACCTTTAACATCCATAGAACTTTTCCACTGTACAAAAAGCAAGTTCTTTATAGTGGAAAACGATTCTTTTTAGAATATTAAAAAATAGTGATTATTTTAAGAATGCTTCACTGAAAGGTTCTTTGGGAAACCATAAATGGTTCGTCAATGGAGTCACTGTGCAGTCCAAATTCAAAATATTGAGTTGCTTCTCCCACCCCGTAATCCTCATACTCATAATCACGGGTTGCCAGATTGAGGAACCGCCACAGGNCAGTCCAAATTCAAAATATTGAGTTGCTTCTCCCACCCCGTCATCCTCATACTCATAATCACGGGTTGCCAGATTGAGGAACAATCAGCACAATTGACACTGTTGATTTATCTGTGCTTTAATACGCCTCTGGTTATAGAGCTTTTCAGATGGATTGCGGGGCTTTTTATTTCATTTTACATCGCTGGTATTTTCCAACAACTGGCAACCCGGGTGTCTAAATAATACTGGCAGTGGGTGGAATCACAAAGACTAAAACAAAAAACAGACAGTCCAACACGGAACACACATTTTAAAGTAGAATGACTGGCTTAGCTCAACTTAGCATGTTTCCTAAATATCTGCAAATATATTATGGTGTTTTATGTAATGCTTTAGATTATTACAATTATTAAATAAAAGTATTAATATTACTAAAATGTTTTTCCTACTAGGAAACAAATGGTTCTTTTAAGAGCGGCTCTTTAGGAATCCAAAAAACCCCTTTTAGAACCTGTGTTTTTTGAAGGGTCTGGGAGATTGTACCTGCAATAAGTCGAAGGTGACGTCTTGCAAAAGTCTTCGAAATAAATGATGTGTCGTGATCAATAGATCCAATTCTGTAAGAAACAGTAGAGTGTCCAACCAAGCTCCATCATATAATTTAGCCCCGGTATCATACAAAAACCAACAGCACACTGAGTATTGATTCGTATATTGACTTTTGTCATACTCCAAGCTGCTGGATTTGTGGATGGATTTGTGTTTGTCTTACTGCAGTTGTATTTTAGGGACCAAAAGTTCCTCCAGAGTTTGTGCGGTTCTCGAAACTCCCACATTAGCATGCATAAGCTTTGTTCTCAACCAGAACAGAGATGGACTGGTCATGCTGTAGCTAATTACTGTAATGAATTAGTCACCACTCACAAGCGTTTCTCTCAGAGCAAACCACGTCCAGATTTCTGCGTACGTGCAAGTCAGCAAGTCCTGGTTTTTGTGGAGCTATTAGAAACTGAGACCTTTTTGGATGTTTCTGCAACTTGGCCTTTCATTGTCAGACTTTGCAATGTCCATAATTCCCAATACATATTCTAGTAGTTAGCGATAGGTACCAAGCACAAGATAAAGGTTGTTAGTCCTTCCAATAGTAACTTTACAAATGTTACACTACAACCAGTTTGCATTGGTTAAAGCTAGAATTCAATCAGAATTGTATAACCTAGGTTGTGTGCTTTACGCATCTCTCCTAACGCCTCCATCAATTCCCATTTACTATGGCATAATGCGGAAAGCTTATGAGATATAAGTGCTCTTTGCTTAATTCATTCTGCTATTTAAATGCACATCATCACAGCCGCCCCTTTATTACTATAAAGCAAATTACAGTGAGAAACTTCGCCATGAAGAGATGCCTTCGCAAGAGACATCAACAAGCAAAAGCCAAATTAATCAGGCCCATAAGCATCCCTCATCTGCATTTTGCCGTCATAAACTTTTGATTGTCATTGCAAATGGTAGAAAAATAGCGGTGATTGCCAGTCCTCACAGATAGCAGTTAAGCACTGGGTATATGTAATGAAAACGAATTAGTATTGTAAATTAATTCTGTTTATGCTACTTATAGCTGCAAAGCAGCACATTAAGCAACTTATTAAGCAATGCAAATCTAAATGATAAAACAAATACAGAGTTAAAAGTTAGAAGCATAATATAGGTTACTTATTTTAGGTAATGTTTACCGACTACTTTTTGGATTACTTTTAGATTACATTTTTATCTAACTTGTTTTAAATTTACTATTAAACATACCATACTAATATACTGTAAAAAGGCAAAGAGCAAGAAAAACAGTTTCCCAAAATGCGCTTGAAATATTATACGGTTAAAAAAAAAAAAAACTCTCCCAGATCTGTTTGTTTAAGAGAGTTGTCAATATGAAAATGCATTACTTGTGAAATCTTGAGTAAAAATCTTAGGCAGGTTGTGATATATGTCTCTGCTCTCCCTATATTATTATTGTTCATATCTTTTCCCTACTGAAAATGATTTGACATTTGGCAGTGTGCTGTGTAATGCTAAATATGCATTCATTCCTCCTCCTTTTAAATCATCTTTATCCTCTTTGTCTTTCCTCTTCTCCCACTCATGCTCTTTGTTTTTTCCTCCTTTTCACCTCCATTTTCTCTGAATTATGTGGTAATTGATATGCTAATTGTGTTCATGCATTGAGCAGTGAAATGCGTCTAACCAGCGTAGCTGCACATGCTGGATCTCTAGATGTAATGATCGTAGACAGTGGGAGGACATCAATCAAATGAACTAGAATCTTGTCAATCAAGTGAACTTCAATCATTTTGTTTTCCGGTGTCGGTCATTCTGGGGTTGCCATTTGTCAATCAAAATTGACCCTATTTACTTTCCTAATACTATTTTCTTGGTCTAATTGGAAATGATTCACTGGTGCAAGTTATTGGATAGATTAAAAAAATTGCTTGTCTTTTTAAACTTATCAAAATATTACTCTGCAAATGACTATTTGGGTAGTTTTCAACCCTGTTACCATAATGTTTCCCCCTTTTTAAAGTAACATACTGATTCATAGATCAAAAACTCTTTGATGTAATAACAATATCATCCTATCAGAAAGTGAACTCTTCGAGAACAAGCAGATGTGTTCTTTATTTTACATTTTACCTTAATGTCAACCCTGTTATTGTGATTTTAAACAATTAAATTAAACAAGAGAAAGATCAGCATTAAATTATCTTTGTAATACAAGTTTGAAGTCGGATAACTTTAAAGATAACGCTTGTTATACCAAAAGAAACAATACAACTGTCAACTCTGTTACCTTTCTAGAGACATACTGTAAATATATCCAAACATACATTACAACCCATTAATTTGGCTTAAGGTGGTACAGTGCAATTTATTATCATCTATACAAATTATTTATCTAAAATGTAACAAATTTCTAAACTTTAATTAAATCTGATGTTAGCACGTTGCTAAAGTAACAAGACATGTTGCACAGTATTGTACAATACTCTATATAAAAAAACAAGTAATTTTAATTAGATCTAATGTTAGCACATTGCTAAGCTAACAACACAGTACTATAATTTGAATATTGGGTCAAATAATCTGTTTTAGATGTAACATTAGCATGTTGCTAAGCTAACAGCGAACTATAATTTGAATATTGGGTAACCCTTACAAAAATCAACAATGGTTTTACTACAAAAAATATGATAATTATAGCTAAACCATGATAACTACAAATTAACCATGGTTTTGATACACTAACAATAGTTTAACCATGGTATTCGGTACATGGTATTTTAAATGGTAATCAATAGTCTATTTTAATCAGATCTGAAATTAGCATGTTGCTAAGCTAACAACACATCACTAAAATTCGAACATAGGGTAAAATAGTCTGTTTTTATTAAATGTGATGTTAGCATGTTGCTAAACTAACAAAATGTACTGAGTACAAAATGAACATACAAATATTGGGTAAAATAGTCATATATTGAACTGAATGAAAAATAAGCATGTTTATAACTGACTCATCCTCTTTCTGTGATGGATGTGGGATTGCTTTGATTTCTGTGAATCAAAGGTGATGCTGCAAAAATTAGGTATCTTTGAGGGCAAACCTTCGTAATAGCCTTCGTATCAGCATCACACATATGTTGCCTTAAAATGCCATCTATGCGTAGACTAGTCATTAGGTTTTATTACCTATATCGCAATAAAATCACACAAGGGATTAGCACTAATGGTGTTTATAGAGTGAGTTGACTGGCTATCGGATGTCATGAAGACAGCATGGGTCTGATAGCATAGAAATGAGCTGATTGTTCACTCTCAAGTGAACACATGCTACTGTCATTTAACACACCGGGATAGATGTGTTCATTAGCCAGTCACAATCACATTCATCTCTCTGAACGAAGGCATATATATCATATTGGATTCCACACACATGGATCACGCAGCATGGGTTTCCGTATCATTTATCTTCAGTAAACAATCTGTAGTTGCAGCAAGATAATAACTGAAAGTAAAGTGAAGGAAATGCCTGTGGGAGTCACAGATGGGAGTATGTGTAAAACACATACAGGCACAGGCTTGGATTTTTCACCATAGATTACATGGTGTCCCTCGAAATAAAAGGAAATAAAATAGGCAGAAACATAAGGAAGAGATGAGGAATGAATGCATGAAAGAATAACCAACTAACTAAATAAATATGTACATAAAAAGACTACTGAAAAAACAGCAAATTACTCAAATTTAAATCATTAAATAAATATTGAAATATATAAATAAATCATTAAATACATAATTAAATAAATACATCAATAAATGCATAAATGGATGAAGGGATATTCATGTATTAATTCATTCAATTATTTCATCCACATTTCATTTTCAGGGTTACGGTTGTCGGCACGTCATGAATGTGGAAGAACTAAATAAATAAATGAAAGAATTAATGATTATTTATTTATGTATGCATTCAACATTTATTTAATGTTTTGATTTTGAGTAATTTGGCCCTCCATATGAGTGTTCATGGGGGGAAAAAATCAATCAATCAATCAATATTTTAAGCTTTAAATGAATAAATGGCTTGAAAATAAAATAAAAAGTTTGCTTTTAATAATTGGATTGAAATCTATTAATTCAGTTTTAATTGTAATTCAAAATAAATACATTATTTTTTTCCAAAACAACTAACAATGAATAAATACTACAATTTAAATCTAAAATAAATAAATAAATAGCATGATAATAAAATTTAAATAAAATTAAAAAGGAAATAATTATTTTTTCAACACAGTTAACTCAACTTTAATTTACTTAAGTCAACTTAAAAATCAAATCAAAATTAAATTAGAATGAATATTTAATTCAAAATTTACATTTA
>SCHK01434350.1:650-20129 GCA_004124795.1 Poropuntius huangchuchieni | reverse complement strand
GTTTTAAATGCTTCCACACTGCCGACATGTTTGCTGCATTACAAAGAGTGTGCACCTCTCACTCTACGCTGGTTGATCGCGTCTCTCTTTTTGGTACAATTTATAAAGTCTTTTCGCTTATTTAGCCGAACACCGAAAGAGCTTTTTTTTGCTACTTTTGGTGCATCTCTAATTTACATTTATAACTGAACAAATTAATGTTATAACAATTACTATATTATTTTTATATTAATACTAAGATAACTAGATCACACGACTGAGTAGCTTCAATTTTCTTTTACCTAGTATGACTTTGAATTGAGGTTTCTAAATGGCCCAAATGGTAGTTATCATAAACTCCACCTACTACATCCTCAATAATCTTGTCAAAATAAAAACCACTGGTCTGGCAATGTAGCAAACAGAAGTATAAACAATTTTTCTGCCTGTGGCTAGATGCAATATTTCCCCTAAACCACATGATAGAAATTGTTTTGGCAGCCGTTGTGTTTGTGTTAATTTAATGCTCATAGATGTGTACATCTTATGACAACCAACATAACTACAATTTGTAAAACCTATACAACACACACAATCCAGCATGTACACACACATTACCTTGGCAGTGAGTGCTGTTAAGTCTCTTGTATCCCTGAGGGCACGTGGAGCCAAAGTCCTCTACTATAGTCTGGTGTTTCCCAGCATCTGAATGAGAGAAATTCAGACAAATTACTAATCATTTCTCCTAGAAAAAGCATCTGTACTAGCTGCTTTGGTTGTCTGACTAAGCCAGAACATGAAACTATGAAACATTACACCAATGAAGGGAATGTAAAACAAAGCTAAATAAAAATGAAAGTGGTGGAACACATTGAGAAAACTGATGAAAGAAGTGTCTGTAAGAGGATTTAAGTCCAAAAGAAACTGGTAGCATGGTGTGCTGTGTGTGATGTGTTTCACTTCTGTGTGTGTGAGAAAGCGAGAAAAGGGCCACAGTGGGAACATTTCTCTGAAGCTGATATTTTCTCTTCTGTATAAGAACAAGCGAGAACAGAGACAGAGTGGCTTTCCAGAAAGGCTTTTGCCAAAGCCAACATTTTTTCATCCTTTTTTCCAGCCTTCACTTTTGTCTCCTTTTACTGCAAAGGGTGTGTCATTGGAAAATATGGTGATGTTGCTGAGGCACGAAGACACTCGCAGACATTCACACACACTTGAACGCAAACACTAACACACATCCACTCACACACAGAAGCGTTCACCAGGCCAGGATCACCGTCTGACTGAGCTCTGAGACATCAAATGAGTTACAGAGAGAAAACGGGAGTGGAAAAAAGCATTTTTCTTCTAGCCCATATTGAAACAACTCCAAGACTGCAATGACACATTCCCACCTGTCAAGCTATGACAGGGTGAATTTATAAGGAAAAACAGACTCGAGTGAGATGAACTGTTATTTTTAAAGAATTAGTAATGAGAAGGGGTTGTTTTTGGCTGGACGGACACTTTGATCTTGGACAGAAACACTAAAATGCAACTCCAAAAGAAAAGTTAAATTATATAACAGAAATTATTTGAACTTACAAGGTAGTAATGGGCATTTGTAACATTTATTTTGGCCCCAGGAATTACCCACACTGCCACAGCAGTCTTCCTGATTGGTCAAACCAGGGAGAGGGTTACTACTACACTGTAAAAAAATAAAAAAATAAAAGAGTGTTGTTAGATATATATTAAATAAGAAATTCATAGGCAAATCTGATTTTGTGCATTATCTCATCTACTTCTGTTACTCACAGCCTGTTTGGGTGTGGTTTCCTGGAAGCACCTCCCCTTTGGCTTGTGCGTCTGTGGAGGGAGGCGGGTCACAGTCTTGGTACTGTGAGGCTTGTTCTCTGATTGGTCGAGAGGATGAATGACAACTGAAGTGTCTGGCGTGTGAACAACACGAACGTTGACCTGCACTGGAAAGATAGAGTCCAAAAAGAAGGAAATGCACAGTTATTTTTAAATAACTTTTTAATCACAATAACGTTTAGACCCATTAAGCATAAACACACGATTTGATATCACAAACTCTAAAAAAAAAAAAAAAAGGTGATATTTTAGTATTATTTATATACTAAAATATCATTTAATAATATTTTGAATTAGATTTTATTTTTATTTAGTTTTAAATGATTTTTAAATGATAAAAATTATTTTTTTTAAATATTTTTTTTACTATACAATAACAACACATTTATATTGACCTAGATGAAATATGATCATGTTTCTCTTTTGATCATTATTTCTGCATGGAAAGATTCTCACATTGGTTTTGTCATGTGAATGAGACCACATTTCAGTCAAATAAAAAATTAAAATGTCCTGTGTGCCAATTACCTTCAGAAGAGTGATGTCCAGTGCCTTGCAGAGTGATCACAGAGTGTGTCTGTGTCATCTGCTGCCGCCCACCTGTGCCACCTGGCTCTGACAGACTTTGGGACTCAGGCATCACCTGGAAAGATTCAGTTATTCTCAGTTAATTATTAATCTAAAAAATCAGGACAAAACCCTCAAGAGACATGAGACACATTCAGTATATTCTTTCTACCACAACTGGTTTAAGCACCATCAGTTTGTCTGTTCGGACTCAAGATGACAACTGGAAAAAAGGGTGCATTTACAGTTAAATCAGTGGAAAACACAGTGTGAAGGATACGCTCACCTGTACGCTGTACACGGGCTGCTTGTTGCCTCGAGAAGCTTGAGTCCGAAGTGGGTATTGGCAGAGGCGTCCAGTGAAGCCTGGTGGACAGAGACATTGTGTACGGGTACTGCATACTCCTCCATTCATACAGGTGAGAGGACACACCACTGCAAACACAGACAGAGTACAAATTAGACATGACACATCGGGTTTGACAATATTTAGATATTAATTATTATTTTAGATTAAACATACTAATTATTTATGAGGGCAGACTGCACTTTATTTTTCACTGTCAAAAAAGCAAAAGACCTGGTTTAAATATGGATTTAGAGTATCTGCTTTATATTGTGGCGTGTCAGACTGTGGTCTGGTTAGAGCGCTCTTATGTGGGCTGAAATATCAAACCAGGCTTAACCAGATTATTCTGGAACACTGGCATCATTATTTAATACCAGCTCATGGTGGTTTCAGAGGGAAAAATCCAGTGTCCTTCTGTTATTGCGTTCTGCTCTGTGAAGAGCTACTCTATAAATTATTTAAGAGTATATTTAGTGACACCTGAACGAAAGGTAGGAGATGACAAAATGTTTTATTAAACTTTACAAAAAGAAAAATAATAAAATCAGAGTTGATGATTTAACACGAAAGACAATACTGACAGCAAGCATGAAAACACTATTTTTAGAGTTTCTATAGTTTATAGTATAGATATTATATAGTTTTTAAAGTGTACAATTTGGAAAAAAGTAAAACCCTAAATACTACATGCTAAAAAAAAATTATTTATTTTGTAAAAAAAATCTCAATATCAATGCTTTTTAAAGGGTTACTCCACCCCAAAATGAAAAGTTTGTCATTAATCAGTTACCACCACGTCGTTCCAAACCTGTAAAAGCTTTGTTCATCTTCAGAACACAAATTAAGGTAGTTTGGATGAAAACCGGAAGCTACGAGAATCATTTTTACGAAGCTACAAGAATACTTTTTGTACGCAAAAAAAACTAAAATAACGGCTTTATTCAACAATTTGTCTGCTCCACGTCACCGTAGCAGAGTATCCGCTGTGGTGACGCGAAGGAGACAAATTGTTGAGTAAAGTATTTTTTTTTTTTTCTTTGCATACAAAAAGTATTCTAGTCACTTCATAAAATTCAGATTGAACCACTGATGGAAGATGGACTATTTTAATGATGTCTTTCATACTTTTCTGGGCCTTGACAGTGTTATTTACTAGGCAGTCAATGGAACAGTCACAAGGTGTCACGATGCCCACTGCGTAGGAGCGAAGGAGCACAGAGACATAAGAGAATTCACAAAGAACAGTCTTTATTAATCCAAACAAAGATTCACGTAGGGCAGGCAGGAACACACACGTAGCACATGGAAGACGTTTAACACCGGACTGGGAATCAAGGGAAGACAACACTTTAAATACACGACAGAACAAGGGGATAATTTATGGGATACGGGGACCATGTGGGGAGAAAAACACACACAGACAGTCCATAATCCTGACACAAGCCTCCCGGTTTTCATCTAAAATATCTTAAATTGTGTTATGAAGATGAATGAAGCTTTTACGGGTTTGGAACGACATGGGGGTTAGTGATTAACGACAAAATTTTTATTTTGGGTTGGAGTAACCCTTTAATAGCAAGAAAATGAATGAGCTAAATCTAATCTCAACTAACAAAAACATGATAGAATGAAATATCTGTATCTAAAATCCTGTAAATCAGCAAGAATTTTTATTTAGACATATTTATTATAACATTAAGCTCCTAGTTTTAGATGTTGTCAGGAACACAATTTACAACCAAACATAAAAGTAAACAATTTTCAAGCATTTTAGAAAGAAAAACAAGCCATGATTGAGCCAACAACCATGAAGTAAGTGCAGCACTGCAAAGATCTTGACAGCAGATGTGCAAAACAATACAGAAATTCTAGATTGGACAACCAGAGGACATTTTGAAGAGCACAACAGCATATGATCAGGCTGGCAGTAGCAAACTGTGGCTTGCCTGTAGCTTGATGAGGACAACACACGGAAACAATTACAGCTGGCCGGAGTCTGTCTGCGTGCGTACGACTACCACCCACACACGCTCACACTGATTCAAGCTCCCACACCACCAGCATTCTTACTTTACATAAAAATAGGATGACTTTATATAAATGTGCTTAAGAGAGAGACAGAGACAGAGACAGAGAGAGGGAAAGACTTGAAGCAAAACCAAGCTAATACAGACACAAACAAAAACCTAGTTTCTAGCAAAAACAAAAACAAACAGCCACATGAGTAGCACATAAAAAGTGAAGAGGTTTCTTTCTTACTTTACTGATTTCTTTCTACCTTTCTATAAGTCCAGTAATCATAGCAGAGACATACTGAATGTAAAGTGCCATTCTGTCAGTGAGCGCATGTGTACCGTGAAGCTTTAATGCCTATGTGGGTGTGTAGGTTGTGTATATATGGCTGTGAGTGATTTTCAGTGTAGAAGCTTTTTGTTTTTGCCTATGATGTGCAGATATATTCATAACTGTGTTTAGATTTGTGTGTGTGAAGCTGTCTGTGTGTGTGTGTGTGGGAATGCCTCAGTGTGTCTGTGCTTGCTGAGTTAATTGCAGTATTCCAGACAGACAGAGGTTTCAAAAATACAGCTTTAGACTTCACGACACCACTAACTCACACACATACATGTGACTTTTCCCAGCAGCATTTAGTTCACAGGGAATGTGGTGCTTTTGTAATATGTCTTGCCTTCTTATACCCAAATGTTTAGGTCGATTGTCTAAATCTGCATCGACTAGCTTTGTTTTGCTTATAAAATATTTACTTTAATCTCAGAAAGGCCAGAACACTGACAAAAGCTCTAGAAACCGTACAACATATTGTGTGCTTATGATTTCTGAGGAATGTCAAATACTTTCTTACTCTTCGTCTGAGCTAAAGAGCATGTTAATGGATTTAACAGACCCAATATGTGTGTGTATGTGTGTGTGTGTTGATGGGTGGGGTGTATATACGATAGGACAGACCGTGTGATGATTTTCTGCGGGTAAGTTGGGGGTGTGCCTGCTGTGCTCATCTAATCCACTGCCTGTCTGAAAATCACTATGTATTTACAGTAAGAAGCCGAAAGCTTCATATCAGCTTTCTCACACCTCAGTATAAAAAGCAGGCAGCTGAATCCATAAACCTGCCACAGCAGTGGATAAATCAGCTTCGCTTTAGCAGGGTTCAAATCAGGTCCTTGAATGGCTTTAATCTGAGACACACAAGGAAAATAAATAACCTTTTACAGATTGTGTTCTTAAAATGTCTTTGCTCACCAGTTAATTATTTAAAATATTTTTATTTTTGTTCTGGTCACCATACTAGTTCATTCTAGTTGATGTAATGTAATATATTGTGGGGGTAGGTCAAACTACTCAATGTAAATCACATGAGAAATGAGCTAAAAGCTCATTTAAAAAAAGCATCCTGTGCCAAGACAAAATTACACATGAGATGTCTTTAATATGTCATCACTTGCAGCCAGCCATATGATTAGAGAGCAAGCTAAGAATTTTGCTTTAAATTTCTCATCGGTAAAATAAACGTCAGTATCTCATCCTCTCCATCTCCATAATAATAACTCAGATTTAATAATAACTAGCAAGATACCAAAGTCTTCCATCAAGTACGAAGTTTCATTAAGAATCTTAGCAGATTCTAAATTAATGTACATGATTCGTACCTATGTCTCTTAAGATATTAAAGTGCAATATCTGAGTCTGTGAATCTGTAATTTCTACTGCAAATTACATATAAAAGTCACCATTCAAAATGTTTGGGATTGTATATATATATATTTGAAAAACGCTTCTTACAGTCACCAATGCTGCACATATTTTATCAAAAATACAGTAAAAGCTGTAATATTGTGAAATATTATTACAATTTAAAAGAACTGTTTTCTATTTTAACATATTTTAAAATTTTAATTATTCCTGTGATGGCAAAGCTACATTTTCAACAGCCATTTCTTCAATGTTCAGTGTCACATGACCCTTTAAAAATCATTCTAATATGCTGATTTAGTTTTTAATAAACACATCTTAATAACATTTTTCAGCATTATTTGAAAAAAGTTCAAAAGAACAGCTTTTAACTGAAATATTTTTGATCAATTCAATGTGCACTTTGGAGTGGCAGTGCATGTGAATGTAAATTAAATGAAAGAAAGCAAACTTTATCACTCTCCATCAAAACCTGTTAACACAATATTGTTGTCAGCTCTGTATCCCTGTTTCTCAGTATAGAACCGCATTCTGTCTGTTAGTGTTTTGAACTCATCTTGTGTTCAATAAATGTCTTTAACCCAAAAAATTACCTTTTACAAGCAGAGGTATGAAAAAAGTGATGTGCTCTGACACATACACACACACACTTCACTCACAGAGAAACACACAGCTTTTAAACAGTTTTACTGCAAACCGCTGGCCATAAACTATTTTTTCAAAACAAAGGAAATAACTAGGTATAATTGTTTCAGAGGTTTAGAAGGAAGGAGAGAAAAATAAAACAAAATGAATGGAGGAATGAGTAAATGACAGATAGTGGAAAAATGAAAAAATGAGACTGTTCACAAAAAGATTATATTCACACAAAGAAATGTAAGCTGTTTTCCTTTAATGCACCAGTGGCAGAGCAGGAAATAGACCCTTAGGTGTGTGTGCGAGAAGAAGAAAGACACCCATGAGTGCTGTGGTACAGTACCATTGGTACAGTGGTGTAGAAGCAAAGAAATGTTCACATTCCTCAGATACCCTGGCGCAAAGGCCAGCAAGCTCAGACACATACACACAGAGCACTGGCTCTCCCTGGCAGAAAGACTCATGACATAACCATTTTTTTTAACCATTATACATATTAAGCATTAAGTCTTTCTTTTTCTCTATACGAAGGCCTACATATACACATATACAGAGAAAGTAAAAGAGAAAGATAGAGAGAGAGAGTTTCTCTGTTATTAATAAAGCACCAATGCTTTTATCCACCTCCTCACACAGATGAATCACTTTAGCACCAGTCAGCACTAGTCATGTGAGCTTCAGCTGCAGGGTTATTCAGTTCAGATAAGCTTTAACACCTACATGCGAGAGTGGTTAATGACTGACCCATTTAAAACAGTCAAAAGTTCTCAAGATTTTTACCACAAAAAAACAGCATAATTTAGAAGTAATAGGCTTTTTTCTGTCCTGTTTTGACCCCCTCATTGGAACGCTCTGTTTGAATAGGCTTGGCGGATTGTAGACTCGGAAGTAAACGCCTACTGCTGACTGGCAAACAGTTGTTTATGTTTGACAGCCTACATCCTTCACAGATGGATGCTGCTGTGATTTAGGTTAAAACTACATACATAACAGACAAAGCAATAGTGACCAAGTAATAAAAACAGTCACTCACACTTATGTGGTGCGACATCTGATTCAATATAGTCGGCACAGCATTGTCATTTAGTTTCAAGCGATCTGAAAATTCTGGGTCGATTTGTGCCTTGTTAGTAAACAAATTCGCAGTAAAACGAAGTGAAGGACCAACTTCTTACTGACGCAGTCTGGCACTTAATTAGAAACCAAACGATAATCTTTCTTTTTGTGTAGACCTGCATTTGCCACTCTTATCATTTACCTACTATGTGAACGAATATGTGCACGGGGCTAAACAGGCAATGATGTAGAAGCAGACGTTGATCTTCTTCGGTGTTTAGCCGCACTATTACACCATAAAGTGGCACATTCCACAGCTTGTCGTTTGGACAGACTGGCTTCAATATAAGCTGTTTTTAGACTAACGAGAAAGTTTTGAGTTCTGAAACTTACAGAATGTTTTTGTAGCATAATGACCTCTTATGTATCAAAAGATTAAGAGAATTTTGATTTCTCAGTTCATGACCCCTTTAAACATGACAAAAGAAAAAAAGGGTCTGATCAGAAGTTTCATTTTGCCCAATTTTTACAAATGTAATGTTGCTTATAAAATAAACAAGTGACTCAGTGACCAAGCAGACACATTGGCCAACAGGTTACTTTGGCACTGGACTGAATAAACACACAAGCAGCAAGCGGTAATCCTAATATGGATGGGCAACAACCACTGACCTGTCTTTCAACAAATCAGTAAGGTCATGAGGTTGTTCCAAAAAACTTCAGTAAAACACTACCTATATCATGCACTTTCATGAATTTACTTTGTTCTTACTGAGTAAAACTATTACTTTCTTTCAAAAGAAAATCTTTTGGAAAAAAAAACACACATTTCTTCAATTATCATCTATAGTCCTTCACACACCCGCTAGCACATCAATACCAACTAACTTATCTGCTAACAAAGTTACTAGCAAAAACACCAACAAACCCTCCCATTAAATTGTATGTTAGCAACTATAATTTAGTGTTCTAAACACAAACATACGGAAAATATAAAAGTGGCCATTAGTGTCAAAACAGAAGGTGGGGCAAAAGAATAGTCAACCTAATTCGGTTTCTTGACAAAAGCCTGGGACCGTTTATTTCTGTGGGCAACAAAATAACAAAAACAACAAGCACACACCCATTATAATGCTGAACCCAAGTTTCCCAAAAATATACTAACTATATATAATCACTATCAGCAGTGTGCTAAACCTGACAGTCATAAAAACATCAGACGCACTTTAAAAAATGCTCACCTAGAGTCTGGAGAAAAGTCTAGAAAAGAGAAGTGTTTACTGAAAGGGAATGTGCATGTACTGTACTGTATATCAACATACATAAATATACCCACATACAAATACCACACAAACACAAACATTAACATTCTAGCATGTAAGGATGCCTTTTTCTCGTGAATACAGAGTATTTTCTTTTAAACATTTTCCTAGATATAAACTGTAGCATTAAAAGCTGTTTGACTTCCAAAAAGCACAAATCAACTCTCCGAAACAGCTAACGAAAGCACCTTCACTTTTGTCAAGAGTCTGACCTGAGCTAAAAATATTTTTCAAAATAACTTTCATCCACAGATCAAAAAACAAACACATCAAATAAAACATCAAACCAATGCAGGGCAACTCCTTTCTTTCATCTCAATGTTTACATTTTCTTGCTATGAAACAGCGTCCTGCAAGCTTCTTATATAGTGGCATGGGGGCCAGAACGTGTCGTAACCTTGGCAACAGCAGAGGTTCCAGATTCTGAAAGCCAAACAGATGTGAGCGTGGATGGATGGAATGCCGACAGGAGACTGTGACTGTGATGTCATCATCAGCGCTTGACAGGTATTTGTGTATTTATGGAGAGAAAGGAAGAGGAAAGGGGACATTTAGAATGGAATATTACGGGAAATTGCATGTGCAGAGGGAAAATAGGCCAGACACTGCAAACTTTTATACAATACACTAAGACTATGATGAAATGACTCATTGGAAATTTCTTTTTTGAGAGTTGTTGAAAATATAAATGTATTTGGAAGCTATTTTTAGCCTTTCTTGGAGCGTGCTACTGTAAATCCATAATCATCAAACGAGTCTCGATGTGGTGCTTTATCTGTCCATGTTTAACTGAAGTTGTAAGGTTTAGTCTGACTGAGAAAATATAGATGTTTTGGTGTCTCTGTTTGCATGGGCACCAATGAAAGAGAAAAGCAGAAATGATGTCCTGGGGCCCCTGCAATGGCGGATTAAATAAAAACAGGGGTCCAAACATAACGATTGACATCACTGCATCCTGCTGATCTATGATTAGGCTGTGGAATTAGTCTGTGATATCATTAACCAGTAATTTTTAAATGTCTTGGACCTTTCTTAGTCAGGGTAGTGCCGTATTTAATTTTTGACAGGAATGAAAGCAAGGCTATGAGGGATAGAAGCACAGTTGTCACATGTTGTTTAACAACATGTCAATTGTTCTGCTGACAAAACATCTTTTTAAAGAAACTTTTAAACTTCATAAAACAGTTTTGAAAGTAGTGAGTTTTGAAATTAGGTGATCTAGTACCTTTATACAGTATGTACCATTGTAAAGACGGTATTCTACCCCTCACTGCCACGTTTTCATCTTGTCCGGACTAAGGGATATACAGTTTTCCCACTAAAATGAAAAGTCTGAAAAATAAAAGAAGATATTTTGAACAACTTATTTGTCTATATAGTAAAAGTCAATGATCCAAAACAACTCTGGGTATTATTGACTTTCATTGCATGGACAAAAAAGAAAGTCAGAAGAAAAAAAGTCATCCAGGCTTGAGAAACTTCATTTTTGGCTGAACTATGCCTTTAAATACTAAACATCACAAAAGGAACAGTGGAGGGGAAGTCTATAATGCGAAAAGCATCAATGAAGCGTGTAAAATTCAAATAGCCCTAACACTCAAAAACCTTAACCTTCAGATGTTTTCGCTTCTGAATAACTGCAGGGTATGCGGCCAATAACAAATACACATACATATACAGACATTCCTCTGCTCTGCTTTAAATAACTGGCCTCATTCTCACAGTGAAAAGCAGTGAGTTTACTCAGAGTAAACCAGAATGCTTGTTTAAGGGCCTGAGTTTCAATATTGCCCTTTAAAAAAGCCCACAGCTGCCACCTCTCCCTCAAACACAGACACTCACTTATATACAGTGTTCTCTTATCACTTTCCAACACAACCTCTAATTGGGGTTTCAAAGTCTTAGACTGGCAAGACCAATTATGCCAACTGCATCTCACTCTGCTCTTCAATCTTCTACAGAAGAAATGCATGGGAAACTCTACGAAGAAGAAGGGGAAATACGATCCACAAAAAAGCAAAGGTTAGATAAAAAGGACGGCGAGGGGAAAGGCCTGAGAAACCAGAGGTTGATGACACAGAAACTAATAACTACTGAACTTCATACAACAAATGGTAGATGACCACTGACTCACATTCTCACAAACACACAAGGTTTGGCATGCTTCTGGAATGTTCGACTGGATTTCTGATACATTTTCCACTCTCAAACTGCTCCTTTGTGGCTTGCTGCATGGATTTTCCATGCATAGGAGCAAAATAAGAGCAGGGGAGGAATAAAGCCTGATTAGCCCCAAAGACTTCATGTATCTAGTTATGTAATAAATCTGGCTCTTACTATTGTGTGCACTCTAATCACACACTGAGCACTGCACTGCACAGTAGTTAAATAAAGGGAAGTTAGTAGAACCAAGTTAAACAAAGAAATGAACAGAAGTCACCAAAATACAAGAAAATATGTGACGCCTACATGTGAAAGAGAGAAAGTGTGACTGTGTGTGTGTGTGTGTGTGTGTGTGTGTGTGCGAATGAGGACTGAAATAGGCATTGGGTAGTGCCTCTGTGGCATGCTGGCATCGTTCTGGGCACTCTGTGGCACTCTGCAGAAGTGGAGGATGGTTTGGGGTTTACACACCTCTCGCCACAAAACCCAGATCCTGGCATTGACAGACAGACAGAGGAACACAAAAAGAGAAAAAGAGGCTGCTTTCTCAGTACTTAACAAACTGCTAATGAAGCTGTCAGTAAATGAGCAAATATTACATAAATGGTTCACCCAAAAATTACAAGCTGCTGAAAATTTACTCACCATCAGGCCATTCGAGATGTAGATGGGTTCGTTTTAAAAAAGATGTAGCTTTGAATAAATTTAGCATTACGTCACTTGCCTACCAGTGGATCCTCTGCAGTAAATGGGTGCCGTCAGAATGAGAGTTCAAACTAGCTAATAAAAAAAATCACGATAATCCACCACACAGTTTCCAATCCATCAATTAACATCTTATGAAGTGAAAAGCTGTGTGTTTGTGTGAGTTGTGTGGATTACTTGTTGATTATTGTGATGTTTTCATCAGCTGTTTGAACTCTCATTCTGATGGCACCCATTTACTGCAGAGGATCCGTTGGTGAGCAAGTGATGTAATACTTAATGTATCCAACTCTGTTCAGACAAAGAAACGAACTCATCTACATCTTGAAGGAAATTCTCATTTTTGGGTGACTATTACTTTAAAAAAAAAGAAAAGGTAGAGACTCTGCATATCAAATAAGATGAGTCGACATGTGAGTATGTCTTTAGGTGCGATCCTCCAGACAGTGTGTGCGTTCCATGACTGAAGCCACAAAGACTAAGTCGGAGAAAAATGTAATATGAATCATCTTGACAGCTGAGTCAGGCTTTAAGCAAAATGTAAAAAAAACCTAATGACAAATTTGATTGTAGGCATTAAAATAAAGGTTTATTTAATGATGATGATTATACAGCTTTAACACCATTTGAGTGTTAATAATAACTGCAGTGCTTATTTCCACTGAACACCATGAACTCTGGACTCAAGTCTAAGCTAGCGACTGAAAGACCTTGTGAGAAGAGTATTATTCCCTAACAGAATAACTAGAACCAAAGGTTTCAGAAAAAATCAGGTCTGGTGAAATTAAATAAGATAACAACAACAAAAACTTCAACCAGTCTGTTGGGCAGCATTATGAAAGTGCTTCTTGTCTGTTCTCATAATCCTGCAGACAGACAAATTCTCACAATGTCATGCAAACAAAAGGACTTGTGTGAATGAATAAGAGTTTGAGAATGTGTTGAGAAATTCAACAAAAAGTGTCTGTTTAGGTTTAAAGGATGTGATTCATTATTTACTTAGGATGTACAAATTAACTTTTGTAACAGTTAACTGTCAAATTAAATCGCAGCTTTATTTCTAATAACGATGTTTTTTGTGAAATATTGTAAATGGATATTAATTTATTTTGACTTTTTATAATGATACCAATATACACTACCATTTAAAAGTTTCAAATAACTACAATAAAAATGTATGTAATAAATTAGTAACTTACTTATTACTGTTGTTATTTAGGCCATTATATATTTATGCAAAGTTCAAAAATTGATTTTCAGCTATGTTTTGAGACTTGTAAGCTAAAACAAATAAAATATTATTCAAACAATTAACATTAAGTTACCTGTGTCTAATTATAAAGCTTTAGAGCTAGATTCTAACAAGTCAGAGAATATGGGTCAGATATGATGTTTGTTATTCAGAAAGTAAGTCTCCTATCCCACATCCTTACACACTCACACACACCACGAACCACAGATGCTCTTGGTCAGAGTCTTAGAGCTTGATGTGTGTGGACTTCTTCAGACTTCCATAAATGTAGCTTTCACTCAGCAGTGACTCAGCTTCCTCCTTTATTTTTACCACATTTATTTATTTTTGGACTCGACACATTCAAAAGCACACGGGCATCCAGCAGACAAAATTAGAGAGAGCAAGAGGGAGAGAAAGACAGACAACACACCAAATGAACCTGCTGAGAGGCAGAACTAAAATAACCATCACTTTCATCACAATACTAATGAAAAACACAGACAAACATGTTGAGCTAAACATACCCACACACACAGATATACTCTCTAAGCATATCAGCTCCTGGCATTCTTTACTTGAAATAACAAACTGGTACACCGGTCCTTGCAGAGGAGGGTTTCTCTTACTAACATACACACACAAACTATTTTAGTAGTCTGTCGACTGCGAGTGTTTGTTTATGTGGACAAAGAGAATGTGAATGTACAGTATGTGTGTGTGTTTAAGAGAAGAGAATATGTGTGTGAGCAATGCAGATCTTGCTGCGTAGACTTTATGGCACCATGCCTTACCACATCCAATCTGATACAGCTCAGAGCGAGAGCTACCCTGCCAACCAGACAATGTGCAGAAACCATTACCACGAGCGAGAGCGAAATAGAGAAAAAGTGAGGCAGTTAATACTGCATTTCCATTCACGGACTCACGTGCCACATACTCAACCATGAAGTTTGTATATTAAAGGGACAGTTCACTCCAAAAAAAATAAATAAATAAAAAAAAAAACTGTAATAACTGATTCACACTTCCACATCTGCATTACTTACTTTTTTTGGGTGAAACATAAAAAGAAACGTTAGGCAGAATGACAGGCCCAGTCACCATTCACTTTCACTGCATAGAAAAAAACGATGCAATGAAAGTGTATGGAGACTGACGGTTTCAGTCACTGATATTTTACTTCAGAAATAAAGTTATACAAGTTTGGAACAACATGAGGGTAAGTTGCCTAATTTCAAGTAATTCAAGGTGAAATGTTTATTTTTGGCTAAACTATACCTTTAAGGTCCTTCATCCAAGTGTGGCAAAAACATTAACAATAGAGTTCGTGAGCAGTCCTGTCATCAAACCAAACCGAATAATAGCCATTGTAAACTTGTTTGAATTGACTTACCGACTCTGAAGCCCGGCCCGGTCAGTGTGTCCGCCGACTGTCCGTTTTCACCGATGAGGGTCGTGTTGTTGCCCTGCTCGCAGGTGTCCTGACACTGGCCCTTCAGACACGTCCGTTTGCAGATGAGTGGCGCGATAACCACTTTGAAGCGCTCGCGAGTGGACGCGCGCTCGCCGCACAGAGCCAGCCGCTGGAGCGCGAGCCAGATGAGGAGCAGATGGGAGAGAATCAGCGAGGGCATGCTGGCATCCCTCAATGCCAACACAGGGCATTCACGCTACCACCCACAATATATCTCCGAAAAGCCTGAGCGGATCAGGCAGTCCCTCCGCGCACGACCGCAGAAGACGTTTTGCTGGAGCCCCGTTTGGAAAAAGTACGCAAGCACGCGCTCTCTTCCCAGGCAGCGCTGGCTATGAAAGTCCTCGCGCAGAAAGTTTTCCCGATGCCTTCCTGAAAAATTCCTGAAACTTGAAAAATTACGTCCGGTTCGGTGGATAAAAAATACAGATTATCCGCGTCGAGGTCGTTTGCGACATTTTTAAAAGGCGCTTTAAAATTCGTACATGTCTTAAAAGGCAACCTGGCAGTGGAATAAGGTGAAAAACTCCTCATTCCTTAAAGCAGTTCTCCTTACTTTCAGGCGCTGCGTGGATGGCGTGTGTGCGTATCGCAGTTTGGGAAAGTTTAGGAGGAGGAGAGGCAAAGCGAGAGCCAATCCACGGGCAGCCGAGCTGGCGCAGGGCCAGAGCAGTACAGGAGCGGGACTCACAGTGGTTTTGATGTCGGTGCTTTTCCTCGTCACCTTCTTTTCCCCTCATTTCGAAGTCATCAAGCTGCTGCGCGCGATTTTCCACTGCTGTCACGGTCAGTAAACACAAATATGACAGTGGAAATGCCAGCTGCGGTGCCCTGGGCCATAACTTTTGCATGCGCAACACTAATGAATTTGTAGTGTTTACTACTTAAGCGGAGCAAGAGGGCAATTTACCACATGTGATTTAAAAATCTCCTTTAAAACACGTTTAACACCTCTGCTGAAAAGGCCTATGCTGGTTCACTGGTCTTCCAGCTTGGTTTTAGAGAGACTGGAGTTGGACACTTCTTGTCAGCTTGGACAGGCTGGGAGACAAGCAAACTGGCTTCAACCCAAGACCATAGGTAACCGTGTCTTGAACACTGTGGGGGACTATTTTTTTATTATAACGCACAAATAATTAGAACATTGAAGGAAATTCTAGGTCTAATTCCAGCTGGGAAGTGGTCATTTTAAACCGTTCGTAAATAATATTTTAAAATATGCATACATTCACATTTATTCCTATGCCCAGGCCTATATGCACTTTTCAATTCAAAGCCATATTTGAGAAAAAGTCGACTAGTTGGCATCACTGGATATTACTGTCGGTCGTTTAACATTTCTATTGTAAAACAGCTGTTAAATATTAAATGTTTCGCTACTTGCATCACACCTCGCTTTCTTTCAACGTCGAAACTGACGCTTTGCGCGGGAATTCGCGCTTTGCTGCTTCTGTAAACCCCGCCTACTTCGATTTGATTGGCCATCTCAATCATTTTTACACTAAAGACCGCAGAGGAACACCAGCCTTCAAATGTCAGTTTTTTTGTCATCCATAACTGTGTTGTTATGCAGGGGGCTTTAAGGGGTGTGTTCGGGGCAGAGGTCAAAGGGTTAAGATAATGTCGACACTGATTATGAATGTTTGGTCTGTCTGTGACAAATAAACAAAACATGGTGTCAGAAGTGGTTCTCTCATATGGACTGACCAAAAAGTAAGTTCAAGGAGGCGAGAGAAGGAATTATTAAACCCAAACGTGCAAGAGAGAAAGTGGCAAAATTTTAGATAAATTAAAAGCTGCAAAACGACCAAATTGCGAATGCAAGTGAGCTTCGTGAAAAAAACAACAACTTCTTGCTACTTGAAAACTGAGGTCCGTTGTCTGTAAAGAATAAACAAAACAATAATAACAAACAGAGCACTGCACAATGGAGTGTAGCAGAGCAGTGCAAATTTCAAATATTGGCGGTGGTAATTAATTTGTAATTACTGGGGTCAGTGTCATGGTGGTTACAGTTAAGCTTAACCAACAAACCATTCTCTTTTTTCAGCAGGGATAACAGTGTCATGGTATTCCATTTAGTATTTTTGTATATGTATACAATTAAGTATTAACTGGTATTCTTTGGAGTACCATGTAAAGGCCCTTAGAAAAAAAATACTACAATTGTTTGTATTATTTCTACAGCAACATTGTGAAAATACAATTGGTGATTTTTTTGTTGTTGTTGTTTTGGTGGTATTTGCCACCAGTGGCTTTTAAAAAAAGATTCCTAACAACATTTTATTATTATGACATTTTAGTAATAATTATGCAGCAAAAAATATTACTACCATTGTTTTTTTTTTTATAAAGGAGGGGAAATAAAGCAGTGATTTTAAATATTGTAAATAAAACAAAGATCATTAAAGCATGTTTTACAAGAAAATGCTATTTCAGTTTCTCTACTTAAAATTTTCACATTTAATTTAATGTGTAAGTTTTTTTTTAGTTATTTGTGAAATTTACTAGCAATTTCTGAGTGAATATTGTTTCAAGTTAAAATAATAGACAATTTGTTTTTCAGATGTGTTCATGTTACCAGATGAGGAGAAAACTTAAAACTAAAGATATGATTGTTTTGAAATTCGACCCCCGAAAGAAAACCCAAGAGAATGTGATTTTATAGAGGACATGTATAAACAAGAAAGGAGAAAATTGAAATTCAAGACAGTAAAATCAGCCAGTGGGCAAGAAAAAATTGTGAGAGTAGAATGATGGAGAGGCAATGTTGGAGTGAGTTGAGTCACTTCCTTTAAGAAAAGTGAGAATGTTTGCTTTCAGTCACTGAGGAAATGACTGCATGAGAGCTCCTCTCTCTCTCTCACACACACACACACACACACACCGAGTTCACAGGCAGATATTACATTTTTGGCTACACATAGGCATGCAGCTCTAAAACCCACAATGGACATGCGCAGTTGCTCAAACTAAAATATTTTTTATGCTAAAATACACACATGCACACAGAAAGCACAACATATAGAAAAAGCAAGCTGTTGCACTCCATGTCAGCATCCATTTTTTTAAACACACAGATGTAATGCATTTCAAAAGAAACTTTCATTATAAAGGGCTTCACAACATAGAAAAAGTTCCCAAAAAACAACTGTTCTGAAAAGTTCTTAAAAAAAAAAAACATGTGAAGAACATTTTGAGAATCTCAAGAAGCCTTTACCACTACAAAGAACCTTTTGTGAAATGGAAAGGTTCTTCATGGAACCAACAGATAAACTTTTGACTAGTCGTCAATGAAAAACAATGCACGTCAGAATAATCACTATAACAGTCTGATGACACAGAGCAGCAGGATGCGCATTCAGCCTAACAAAGGTTACCCTCAATGTGACATTAAAACCTGCTTACCACAGCATAGAGAGCAAGGACTGTGGTCTGGAGGCAGGGTGTGGGCTCAAAGAGCAGAGTGGTCCTGATTACGTCACAGAGACTATAATCACGCCTGAGCGGATACATGAGTCACTTTAGAATCCAGGGAGGAGAGCTCTGGCCAAACATCAATGTGGGACAGACTTTGGTTGACCGATGTCTAATCGTCTGGGGCAAAACACAGTGGCATTTTTACAACGGAAATCTTTGGGGGTTGAAGAGATTGATGGGAAATGGTAGAAAAACAAGACTGACAACAGATACTTAAAGCAGATACCATGAAAGCTACAATTCTAGACATTTTTTATACTTAGATGTGACAAATTGCACTCACTGGTGTAAAGCTTATGTTATGTTATGCTGTTGAATTACAAAATGTTAGGGTCAGTAAGATTTTTTCCCTCAAATTAAAACACTTTTCTTCAGCAAGGACACACTAAACTCGTTGTCATGTTAATTTACCTTAAAGGGGTCATATAATGCTACATGCACTTTTACAAGTTGTTTAAACTGAAATGTGTGTTGGCAGTGTGTGTACACAACCACCCTGTAATGATAAAAATCCACCCAGTGTTTTTTTTGTAATCTCGTTATATGTTTTCCCCTTTCTCAAAATTGAGCTGTCTAACCGTGTCATGTCACACGGTCGAAGGCCCCTCCCACTATAGTTTGATTGACAGCAGTGTTTCACACAGACTGGACTGGTGTCTTACCTCAGACCCCCCCTGAGTGAGCCATCATCAGATGCAGATGATGCAGAAAAGCTTGCCTCCTAAGCAATTGAGGTGTTTTGTTGTTGGATGTAATAATGAACATAGCAGTAGTCGTTTACTCCCGACATCTGAGCGGCTGAAGACGCAGAGGATTAACTTACGTTTGATTCTGAAGGGAATGCGCCCTTGATCTACCTAAATGCGTTTATGTTCGCGCGAATCATTCATGATCCAGCTTCACCTACAGAAGAAGTATAATGTCTTTCAATTAATATTTGCAAATCGCC
>SCHK01434323.1:0-10134 GCA_004124795.1 Poropuntius huangchuchieni | reverse complement strand
TCTGGAACGACATGGGGGTAAGTGATTAATCACTAAATTTTTATGTTGGGGTGGAGTATCCCTTTAATGAGCTGAAAATGATCTGAACACACAGAAGTGACTGTGTATGTGTGTGTTTAGGTTCAGCGTTCCCTTCTGGATTCATGTTCCTGATACAGAAGATCTTTGTGATGCTTTTCCGCACACTGGCTCACCTGTTCAGTGTTCACTACCAAGACGCCATCGCTGTGGAGATACACCCACACCTCAACACGCTCTTCACACACTTCATCACCTTCAGCCACATGTTCAGACTGCTGGAGCCCTCAGAGACAGCGCCGATCGACGAGCTCATCGCCGTTCTCACACACTGATTCACAAACACAAGGAACATACACGTGAGGTCTTCACAAAAAGGTACAGCATGTCATACAATTCAGAAATGGGACACACTGTAGCTTTGGCACCTAATGGACACGTGCAAGTGAAGACCACGAGACTAAGTCACATCAAGTGCACTATTTAGGACAGTTCCTTTTTTGATGTTACATGAAGAATCCCTTTGATGTTTTGACCCAGTAGAATAAGAATGTGTCAGTCAACTTCAGACTGAGCTCTGATTGGACAGCACAGATGGCCCCGTCTATAAGGGTTTTTTCAGTGCCAACTGTGAACGTGGGCAATTTTCTTTTGGCCAGTGGCCACACAGCCTTTCAACGAGATGCAATTCTTAGGAATTTGGCGGCACTGGGAGCTTTCAACTGTACTTTGGAAATTATGGCAGCATTCCCTCTTGGTGTGTTTGTCTGCTACACTGAATGAAAAAAACAACAACACTGTTTGGGAAGTGGGAAAAAAATGCTTTTCCAAAAAGTTACACTGTCATTCAAAAGTTTGGGGTCACTATCTGAAAGAAATTACTACTTTTATTCATCAAGGATGCTTTAAATTGACCAAAAGTGAGCCTGTGACAGTAAATACATTTATAGTGTTACAAAAGATTTGTTTCAAACAAATTGTGTACTTATTATATTCATCAAAGCATCCTGAAAAAAATGTATCACAGTTTCCACAAACATATTAAGCAGCACCGTTTTCAACATTGATTGATAATATAATATTGCTGCTGAAATATCAGCTTTGACTCACAGGAATGACATTTTAAAATATATTAAAATACAAAACATACATTAAATTGAAATAATATTTCAAAATATCACTGTTTTAATTTATTTTCGATCAAAAAATGCAGCTGTGGTGGGCATAAGAGACTTCTTTCACAAGCATTAGAAATCTTACCGACCTCAAACTTTTGAACTGTGTATTTTTGAATGAATCACAAACACTACATCATGTCCTAATCAGATGCGACGCGATAATACGACAAAAAAAAGATTTTTTCCTTGTTTTCCCGAGTTTTTCAAACCCGTGCCGACTGTTTATCGATCACGCACATGACGCCTATTTCTGTAGCTCCGCCCATTGTGAAATCTCATTGGTCTAAAATCTCGCTGCACATACCTGAATATTAATCAAAATATCCTGATTGGCCGCGCGGCATCTTTTTTTTTTCTTTTTTTTTCTTTTTTATTAAGAATCGACAGATGAGAGATTAAGTCGCATACCGTCATGCATGTTTAGGGCATACCATGATAAAGGGAATTAAAATGCCTGTGCTACTGTACACCATTACTGAGGTACTATATCATGGGGAATTATTCCGTATCATTCACAAACGTCATTTTTTTCTGACTTGAACATAATCACAATGATTAATTCAAACAAAACACCTCTAGAAAAATACTGTGATAGAATGTAGCCATAATATACTGTTGATAGTCTTAAATGGGTTTAGTTTGCTCGTGTTCCTGTATGTTGAAAGACAGAGGAATATGAGGATAAAGAGAGAGATCAGATGTTTCTCCTCGATCCTAAGCATTCATAAATGAACAGCCCTGAGGATATTAGAAATATACACATGAATACACACCGTGGAGAGCTGGTCTGACTGGTTCCCAAGAGGAATTAGATCCGTTTACACACACACACACACACACACACACACACACACATCACATTCAGCCATTGTAATGCACCAGTGTATTTATTACTTTGTCTTTTTTATCCTGTGCAAAATAAGAAGGAACTGAATTTTGGGATGACAGACTGTTACATTTGTCAAACACACAAGTATATTAGTATACTATTATACACAGTATACATAGTAATTTTTTTTAAAAAGCAGTATACAGTATATACTGTGTCATTCAGTAGCCTATGCAAAATGTTTCAAACACTAGCTAGACTGTTGAATGCTAGACTGCAGTCACATGACCTAACCACATTACATGTTTTTAATTCCAGTGAGTGAATAATTAATTAACAAATGTTATTTTGCATTTTAAGTCCATGTTTGTGTAAAAATGAGTTTACTTACAAGTTCAGTCAAATGATCATGAAAAGTAAAGTGCATGGCATTATAGGATACAGTTTGTAGGGTCAGTGAAGTGTGCTCTGTTGTATACCACACATTTAGTCTAAAGTAGAAAATCATCCATTCATGCATATAAAGAAAATACATGTATTATACAGAGTATACATAGGCTACTATATGCTGTAGCAATAGTGCGTATTTCAAACACTCCTAGAGGAACAACACATACACTTGATGCTGTACTTTTCACAGGTCTAATCTGATATAGCATATTGCTCTTACTAAATAATATGAGAGTAGTACTGTATGATAATACCATGCAATTCTAAATGCAGACTATGTGTCAAAACATGGAGAGAACATAAATGTGTTGCTCCAGCAGGGGGAAGCAAAGGGAAACTGTCATTGAAAAATACTTTCACCATGTACCATAGCACCAACACAGACCCCTAGTGCCCTAAAATCTGCTAAACACAAGAGTTATGGACTTTTAAAACGCACTCACACAGATATTTAATCAAAAGACTTGACTCCAAAGGGCTGTTAGCACTACATTGTGAAACCTTGTGAAGCTGTGTTTGGATAAGAAGTTGAAATAAAGACCTTGACCATTGAAACATCTCATAAGTGCACAGATGTGATTGGTTGATTCATCTTTCAGGGCACCTGCTGATGGACTGAGATTGGAGGAATGAACAGGGTAAGGGAGGGAGGGTAGTACAGTAAAGAACAGTAACCGTGTGCAATAGACTGCTGTCTTTTTCCAGTAAAACACTACAGTCATTTCAGCCTCTCAGTGACTCTCAGTGTAAAAGAGCTTTTGACTGCAAACAGAGATTCTATATATATTAAATTGTATATATATTATATTGTGTTCAGGTTTAAAATTGTGTTGGATCAGAGGTACTTTTCAGGGTACAAAATAGGACCCTCGAAGTCTTAAAAAAATAATAATGTACTTCAGAAGGTCAAACAAAATATTGAGTATTCATTTTATATGACTGTGTAAATACATTTGTTTTTAAAAACTATTTGTGTGATTTTATTTTCTAGCAATAAACATACATTAAAAATAATAAAAATGAAAAATAAAATAAAAATACTTGCACATGGTTCCAAATTCAGTCTAAATTGGAATAAATAAATAATCATTATTGATAAGCTTCTATTTTCTGCAAAAAAAAAAGAAAAAAAAAAGTTTATTAACTTTGGTAACAGGGTTGAATGGTTCAATATTTGTTAAAAAAAAATTCAGAAAATGGAGATTATTTACTTTTTTAATTTTGTAAAAATGCAGCAGAAAGGATTAAATTGATGTAACATTTTATAAAATTCATGGGTATACATATACATGGGTATACATATATACTGTATATACATAACATTTCAAATGATGTTTTAATATGCAATTTATTTGTGCATCTATAGTTTAAAAAAAAGAAATGCTCTATATCTGAGTGAATTGGAAATATTGATCTGATTTAAATGGATCATAGATGATTCTAGCTCTCATCTGAATTTAATCAGGAACAATACACCATTTGAATTCTACAATATTATTTTAATAGGATTATAGAAAACTGTGCTGAGTTTCATATTATAATAGTGTATAATAATGAAGAGAAGAGAGACACTTGGACAGACACACAAATATACACTTACACACACAAGCAAGCAGCTCTGTCTGAGAGAACTCAGGCATGAATGCAACCGTATCCTGTTGCTGTCTGACCCATGACGCAGAACAAGACACACACACACACACACAGACACACACACAAACAAACAAACAGACATACACTCTCACACCAGCTCAGAAGGCGTCTGCAGAAACCAAATCAGTTTAAGGGCTAATGCTAATTATTAAACGAGAGCGTTACATATCTTGTCCTGAAAATTATTTACAATCACAAGTCAAAAGAGTAACAAAGAATAAAGCAAATGCACAAAAATATTTTATATTTGATATAAATATTATATTTTTACAAAATGCATCTAGTAAATTAAACTAATAAAATAACTTTTTTCCAAATAAAGAGACACCCAAGTTTATGACATCATTTATGAGACTGAGATGCAATAAACATCCTAAGCTCTTAAACATACAGACATGTGCCTCTGAATGCACTGACATAAAAACAAACTTGACCTTTATGCTGCTAAGCTATAAAAACACAATCATGCGAAACGACAATCAAAAAAACTAGTTTAGTGCCGATATAAAATTTAGACAATCGCATTGCTCCAAAAATCACACTAAGGCCAAAGTATAACTGTAAAATTACCTTAATCTAGATTCACAACAGAGAAACAGAAACACACGAGCATCAGTCACACACTCGTGGAGTCTCATCTGGGACTCACTCTCATCAACATTAACTCAACTGTTGTTAATACTCTCCAAAATCCTCTTTAAAAGAGCACAGGACACAGTGAGCTCTATAAAACCAAACACACTTCTGTTATTGTCTCTGACCTTTAAATTAAGACACTATGTCACACCTGACAGCACAATTATATTTTTATATCATGACACATACTTAAAGCCCTGACATAAGCTGAACGCTTGAAACAATATTTGCCCCGAGAAACCAGCGTTCCTACAAAAGTCTCATGTTCCTATACACAAATATACTTGAATAAAAAAAAGACCAGTGTTTTAAGTCAAATCAAGAGCTAGACAGGATTTGAATACTGAATATTGTATTTTATGCACAAAACACATGAAATATTTTTTTTAAATCTACATTTTACTCACCTTTTACCACAACATCCTATTTCTTGAATATGTAAAAATATCTACATATAGAAAATGTAATAATAGAAAATCTCCATCACCTGCTTTCAAATGAGCAGCATAAACAGAGCAGTAGATCATTGACGCAATACGCAATATCCCGTTCATCGAATGTGATTCAGATATATATATTACATTTCATTTTCTTATTCTATGACCTTTGTAAATTATGAAAGTAGTCTTATATGTGCGTGTTGTAAATATGAAAAAAAACAAAACAACGTATCAATACCGTTATACATAGGCTATTTATTATTATCGTTAGCATATTGGCCACGCCCCCACTCATTCGGTATGGTAGAAAATAGCACAAGTGTTCTCTAAAATAAAGCATGACAAACAGCGGCCTGTGGAGTCTCAGAAGTATTAATAGAAAACACACATCATAAGGTGTCGGTGATATGAAATTAATTAGCTGCTGTAAGGAGGATACTGATTCATAATAACTGTNAACACACATCATAAGGTGTCGGTGATATGAAATTAATTAGCGGCTGTAAGGAGGGATACTGATTCATAATAACTGCATCGAGTCACATGGAGTGTCAGTTATCCGTGTCTCCTCCCTCTCGGTATTTAAGCATCTGCTCCATCCATGAGAGACTCAAGTTTTCTGAGTTAGTACTGAGAGTTTCTCCAGCCTAATCAATCAAAGTCCTTCACGCACAGGAGGTTTAAAAACCTGTTATCTACACTGTTGGATTGATAATATGAAATGAACATCATACATCGGCATCCTCTATATATCAATGTGCCTTTTTAAGTAAGGAATTAATTCTTTTCGTAGCTTTTCGTTATAACTTTACGAACTTTGCATGTGAACGACTCTCTCCTCCACAGCTGCGCGTCTCTATCTGAGCTGAGGAATATCATCTCGACACTATTCACTGGGACTGTAGAGGATAACAGACTGCGATCATGAAATCTCTGCTGCTCGTCTGTGTGTTTCTGCTGCCTCTGCAAACACTCGCGCTGCCGCTGCGCAACAGGTGAGAGACGCGGACGCGATTGCATCTATTGATGCTCAGTAGCTATATATTATATAAAAAAACACTCTGATCGATATTCTCAGTATTTAATATTACGAGCACTAAGGTTTGGAAAGGTTTATGTAGAGCTTGTGCGCATTTTTTGTATGCAAAAAAAAAAAAATGATGAAAAAATATCTTAATTTTTAACATTAATGCATTACCTAAAAGCTATGTGAAACTATGTATTTGCATCATTTATTAATCTTTGATAATGTTAGTTAATAAACTACAGTTGTTCGTGATAGTATATAGTGCATTAACGTATTTAACAGATACAGCTTTTACTAATGCATTTTTAAAATCAAATGTTAAAATTAACATTTAGAATTAATAAATGTCGTAGATATGGTTCAGCGTTAGTTTTCGTTAACTAATGCAAAAAAATAAAGCCTTACTGTAAAGTGCGTTACCATCATCACTCTTATATAAACAGACACAACGCAGACATCACATACTAAGATTAATAAGTTAAAGTTTAAGTATGTATGTTCATGGCAAGCTATACTAACATTCATTACTATCTATTGTTAGTATTGACCATATTTGTAAGTAATAGGTGAGTTCAGGTTGATTGGGACACTTTTTGCCATTGAGATGACCTGAACTCACCCTACTTATTTTGAATTATTATTATTATTATTTTTTTGGTCAAGTAGTTCAGTAGTTTTTATAGCAATTGTAATTAGTAAAATATGAAATTTTATTAGGTGTGAATTGAGGTAAATTGGGACAGTTGTTTTCTATCAGATGACTGGGGAAAATGGTCTAAATATCCTGAATTAACCCTACAATACTAATTTGCCACAAATAAATATTGCCATCCAGGTTAAAAAAAAAGTACACTTCGATAATGTACTTAAAGTGCTCTATTTTCACACACTAATTTTGTACTTAATATTCTAAAAATGATTATTTTGTACTTCTTAAGATCAACTTAGTGTACTCAACTGTAGTACACTTTAGTAGTACACTACAATTTAGTTACCACTAGAACACTCAAGTTTACTACAACTGGTAACTAAATAATTTCGTTTGTATACAGAGATGTTAAAAGCACATTTTAGTTCATATTCATGGTGTCTCCAAATAGCACACTTAAGTGAGTACACTTAGTTGATCTTAAATTTATCTTAAGAAGTACTAAAGAATAATTTTTAGTATATTGAGTACAAAATTAGTGCATGAAAATAGAGCACTTTAAGTACATTATGGAAGTGTACTTTTTTTTAACTGGGCAAACTTGAATGATAATAGATGCTATTTATATAGTGACTAGTAGCAAAGGAAGGTAAATTTATGTATGTAAAATAGTATGTAAAGATCAAGTACTAATTAATAATTTAATACTAGTCACAATTTAAGTATTAGTATCTAAAGAATGGGTACTAGTGCAATTGAAAACAATAGGTTACTGTACTAGTATAGCTGAAGATTAATAAAACTAATAACAACAATACATTGCAGTTAGTTGCAGAATATATGTTCATATGGCTAACCACACAGGTGTGTGTGTGTGTGTGTGTGTGTGTGTGGGTGTGACCTGTAGTTCTCTGTGAGATAGTATGTGTCACTTGACTGTCTGCATTTGGCACGGAGAGCGCAAGAGAGACGTGCCGCCTGTAACGTAGTTTCTCGGATTTCCCCATCGTGACTGCTTAGTCATGATATGGACCAGGCTATTTCTAACTCTGACTTGCGAGATGCATCATTGATTCATGCCTACAACACAATCCACATATCTCCAAAAATCTGCATTAAATTGCATTGAATGTATTTAATTAAGTGGCATTCATTTTAAACGAGCACACTTTAAGCAAAACGTTTCACAAAATGCAGATTTTAAAAGGTAAAACAATAGATATAAAAACACAAGTATTTAGACACTGGCTTTTGGTTGAGGAACTAACTTCATATATAAAGCACTTCCAGCAGTCACTTAAAAGTAGTTGCTAAAATCTTAAATCATATTTGTTTTATTGGCATCACTTAGTCTGCAAATACCTTTTGAGGGTCACTTCAAGCTGTTGTAATGATGTCACTTCTGATCTCAAAGCCTGATTGAACACCATCTCAATGTCTCCCCCTCCTGGTGGGCGGAGGCTGTTTCCTCCACTGAACAATGAGTCTGTGGCCTTCAAAAGCGAAACAAGCTTACAGAATAAATCTGAACACGCAGTGTGTGCCTAATGTGAGAAAAGGTCAAACAGACGGTGTGAGGTCACAAACAGAAACACCAAGTGATTTAAGACTTTAATGTTCAACTGGAAATTAAATCCTCTTTTGCGCACAATGAATTTATGTAAGGTGGATTTAAGCAGTTCCCCCCCGAAATTAGCCCCTCTAGAACTGTTTTTAAAAATGTGCCTCTTTAGAGAGTGGATTGCAACATCATTCTTAACAGTTTGTGTGATTTAGATTGGTATTTGTGCATGCTAACATCTCTCTCAGGCCCCATGCAGGGCTCTAATGTGGGAACGCTTCTCAACAATCTCTTTCTCTCTCTCTCAACCTGAAACTTCCAGACTTCCTCCTAGTCTTCAGAATAAAACACCACAATACGTCTCTACAATCCAAGAGACTCTTCACCCTGTGTGTTGTCTTCCATATGTGTGTGTGTAATCTAGCACCTGAGACTGAAGTGTATGAATGGAGCAGTGAAACAGTAGGACTTTAGCTTGGGGCAGAGGCTTAGAAGGGCTTATGCTGGGACGGAGTGATTGAGTAACTGTGCCTGGCTGCTGCTCTCCGGCCTGATTTCAATTCAGTGTACATTTATGATGCATAGGGGCGTTGTTTATCTAATCATGTGTACGACCGCAACAAAGGGTGTCAAACTAATTAAGATAAGAAGGCGGATTTCATCACGATAATGCAAAGGAAACCAATTGCAAAGTGCATGTAAAAGAAAGAAGATCAAAGGAAAGGGTTCACTGATAAAAGAACTCCTGAATTTGAATTCAATCTGAACTCTGCCACCAAATAGAATGCTGAATTGGATTTTTACATTTGAATTTAAGAATATAGAATTGAAAAGAACTGAAATATAAAAAATACATATACAGTGTATAACAAAATTTGAAATGTTGGCTAGACATATAATTGTTTGAAAATTTGAATAGAATAATAAATAAACAGAATGACAAATGGCTAGAACTACTGTTCGAATGACCAATAGATAGATAGACAGATAAACAAAGAACGACAGATAAATAGAACCACAAGTCGGCTGATAAAATGACAGCTAGAATTACAGATAAATAGAACAAAAGACGGACAGACAGACAAGTTTCTGAGCCACAAAAATAATCAAGCTAACACAGTGCAAAAGCTCTTAATGACGTGGGTGTGGGTGTTTCTCAGGAAAGGCTTGACAGCATTTAGGCTGATGGTGACCTTCACAAGAGGGAAAGCAGTGTGTGTTCTGTTTGTAAGCAGTGTGTGTAGAGCATGTTAAATGAGGAGTGTGTTTTGGAAACTCTTTCAGAGTCTTTCTGACTCTGGCCCACATTTAATGATATGTACAAGCAAGTGGGAGACCAGCAAAACCACACACACACACACACACACACACACACACACACACAGACCTGTACTGACCCTGAGCCCCGGCGGTCCCAAATCTCCGGTTCTGCTACAGACTCATTAGAACTGCTCCAACACACACGTAATGCCAGCTATTCAGGAGCTGCCCGCAGTGGTGCTCGTGCAGCTGAAGTGAGCTTAATTTATTAAGTGCCAGTCAGATTTATCTACTTCAGTCACATTTCAGTTATGCATAGTATAACCCAAGTTTAGCAGATACTATAACTCCACCCTTTGGCACCTAAAAGACTTAAAGTGAAAAAAAAATTTCACTTACCTCTATGTCGTTCCAAACCAGTAAAATCTTTGTT
>SCHK01434283.1:5916-20835 GCA_004124795.1 Poropuntius huangchuchieni | reverse complement strand
GGCGCCACCTATTGTTGTGGATGTATTATTGACATGTCAAATTCTAGACCCCAAATAAAAGACGACTGTTTTTTCAGATGAATTTACAAGAAAAAAAAACATTGTCTTATATTCGGGTCAATATGGTATGCAGATTTCGAACTTGCATCCTCGGTAGTTCAGGCTTTGCAAGTTCAACTCAGGAGTGTGAAGTACCGGGGACCTTTGGAAAGTTCCTGCGGTGGAAACGGGGCTATTAACTTCTGTCCAACATCCAGCATTTACATTATAAATAAAGTAGTCATATGCAGTTCTGACCTCTTGTATATACACCAAAATTCAAACGTTTTGGGTCAGCAAGATTTTTTTCTTTTGAAAGAAATGACATTTTTCAGCAAGGATGCATTAAAGTGAAAGGAAGGACTTTAATTTATAATGTTACAAAAGATGACTATTGCATCTATGCATCGAAGAATCCTTGTTTCCACTGAAATATAAAGCAGCACAACTGTTTTCAACATTGTTAGCATAGAGTGATTTCTGAAGAATCATGTGACTCTGAAGACCAGAATAATGGCACACACTCATGTGTTTAGACACACACATAGTACATGTGAAACCTCAATTGTACACACAAGGAACTCGAAAGAGAAAAGTGGCGTAAACACTAGCGTTTACTAGTTACTCATGTTAATCCCACCTACAGGCCTGTTTTCTTCTTTTCTGACCAGTGCACAAATGACTGCTACGGTTCTGTCATTTATTATAATTGTAGGGCTAATCAAGAGACATTTAACCGCTGTTGCATCAGGCAGACACAAAACAATTTATGCTGAAGTGATTTAAAGACTGCTTTTGGCTACATAAGGGGAAGATTATCCCATGGAGTATGTATGGAGTGGCTTTGCCTGGGATTAGTTCCAGCAGAATGGTATTTGCTTTAAAGAGGCAGTCTGTTACTGTAATAGAGCGGTGTGTGTTGTTTCATATCCTGCTGTTGAACTGAGCTGACCACAGCTTTCTAAATCAGGTGTCTTAATCTGAGGGGGAAAATAAAACCCTTGTGAGTCATTGTCTCTGCTGCACCTGCTAGATTTTGCCGGATGTGTTTGCTGGTGTTCCTAATCCTTCATCCATCAGCTGGGTCACTGTGTGTATGAATTGTGTGTATACAGGCTAACCCGCGTGTTTGTGTGTGTTACAGAGACGCCCCCTCCAGGCTACATCAGTGAGGATGGAGAGACCAGTGATCATCAGATGAACCGCAGTATGGACACAGGTGATGCCTGTTATACTACCGTGATGTTGCGTTCTTTGATTGGTTGACATGCTTAATTTTCTATAACTGCACAGCTATGAAGTAGTTCCAGGTTTGTTAGTGGCATTTCAGTTCCATATCACTTTTTTTCGCATTGTTTTTGAGTTGCTTTCTGATACTCAATCAGTGCTGTAAGGACGTGAATCTACGCGGAAGAACATTTAAGGATGAAAACCTAATAAAATTTGACGAATGAGACAAACACATGTGGTAAATGTGATGGAATGGAATGGAAGTGGAATAATTGGCTCTGCACACTTGAATTATTGGAAATCTAATCAAAAGTGATTTAATCAAAATGTGCTGTGTACATTCATACGACATTAAATCATTGATCTGTCCTTTTCTTTTCAGGGTCTCCAAATCTGTCACCGAACCCTGTTTCTCCTGCCCACAACAATTTAGGTAACGCTTGTGTGTGTTATCATTTGCATGTGCAATCACTGAAGTATCCTAGCAGAGTAATCACAAGTGCAGTTCATCATGTTAATTATGAACATGATTTACTAACATTTGACCATCAGGTGGAGTCCAGATTATTTTTGCCTTTATCAGGGCTGTCATCATGCCAGATAGAGATATCATCACAATATATATTTAGTTATATATATTAAAAAAAATTCAAGTTAAATTCATCTTTAACTTTTGTTTTCTTTTTTTTTCTTTTTTTTGACCAATGAATCACACTCAAAAAACAAGTTTAGGGAGACAGAGTAAATTTGTAACCATAACTGGCCAATAGCATACAAAAAGATCTTGTCGATCTTCCTGCAGATTCCACCAGAGCCACCATTTTTGGGACATTTTCCGAGTTTTCCTGACGTTCAGTTGCATTAACAGTTCTTCCTCATGATTCAGATGCTGGTACAACAGAACACTATGCTAAAATACATAATGTTTCATACACTACTATTCAACAGAGCTGCATTGCTGCTGAATCTACAGAGCCATTATGACACAAAAAACAGATGCTAGCTGGGCAAAGACTGACCACCGCAAAATGACACAAAACCAATACATAAACTACATACCTCATGAAAACACACAAACATACAGCATAGACGTGTAGACTGACTTGTGAAATAATTACTTGTATGAACTAGTTTTTTAATTAATTGGACAAAACAGTCTTAAATGTTAAATCAGTCTAATGACTCACTCTCTGACTGAGTCGGTTAAAGTAATTCTTATTTGCTTATTGTAGTCATTATGTTCGTTATTTCCAACTAAAGGACTTTTACTATATTATGTGTATTTTAAAGCTTGTGAAACCTAAGTCAGTGCAAATACTAACTGATTGTTCATAAAACAGTGTGTAATTAAAAATACACATTTAGTAGTGTTTGTAGAAATGTGTTTTCAGTCTCTCAGCGGAAATGGATTGCTGAAAGAATTATTTGTATGTCCCCAAAACAACTTTGATGAAAACCACCCACACTAAACATCCTGTCAGTTACCATCTTAGCAAGGGAGGGCCCGCAGTTCCTTTTGTATCAGATCGTGCTTTTGCAGACAGCGTTCAGATCCCAAAGCGATTTCTCTTCTCCACAGCAGTGGTGTGTGCGTATGTGTCGGAGAGAAATGCCAGTGCCATAAGCCTGTAATTTTCTACAGTTTTGCGTCCAAGTGATGATGGTATTTCCCGATTCAGCCTTTATTTCTGGGAAGTAACATTTACTCTTGACATCACAGTGTCGTCAGTTCCCAGCCCCCGTGTTCTGTCTCTTCGGGTATCCCCACCCATTTGTTTGTTTTTCTTTTTCCTGTCTTTTTTCCTTTTTTTCTTTCTTTTCCACAGCCTATTTCTGTGCATGTCTGTGGGTTTTGGATTCTCTCCTTTTATTGTTCTTTTTTCCTCTTTCTTTCAGATCTACAGCCGGTGACATACTGTGAACCAGCATTCTGGTGCTCTATTTCCTACTATGAGCTGAACCAGAGAGTCGGTGAAACTTTCCATGCCTCTCAGCCCTCTTTAACAGTAGACGGCTTCACAGACCCATCCAACTCTGAGCGCTTCTGCCTGGGCCTGCTGTCCAACGTGAATCGCAACGCTGCTGTGGAGCTCACACGCAGACACATTGGTACACACACCATCGTTTTAAATCACTCATTCATTAGACAACATTATTTAAAGATAAATATTTTAGTTTGTTTTTTATCTACTTAGTTGCAACCATTTGTTTTTGCAGGCCGGGGTGTGCGTTTGTACTACATTGGCGGTGAGGTGTTTGCAGAGTGTCTAAGTGACAGTGCCATTTTTGTTCAGAGTCCCAACTGTAACCAACGTTATGGCTGGCACCCCGCCACTGTTTGCAAGATCCCACCTGGTAAGATAAAACAAGAGACCCTCAACAGATAGCCCTCATTTGAGAGAGTTCAAAGTACTAAAAAAGAATTAAAACAGAGCTTCCTTCTTGATAGCTGCATGACATTCAGCTAAATCAGTTTGTCTTTGAGTTTATGAACTGTTTCAAACTGCTTTGTGTCCATCCAGGCTGTAATCTGAAGATCTTTAATAACCAGGAGTTTGCAGCTCTATTGGCCCAGTCTGTGAATCAGGGCTTTGAGGCCGTGTACCAGCTCACTCGCATGTGCACCATTCGCATGAGCTTCGTGAAGGGCTGGGGAGCAGAGTACAGGTACAATTACTGCAATCACTTCACTCTTTCCATATCTATCAGCTCGCTTGCCACTCTTGGAATGTAGCCTTGATTTGACTTGCTCAAAAGACTTTTGAATCACTTCTGAAGTGGTGTTACCCAAAACCACAGAAGCCACCCGCGCTTCCTGTTAAATTCTGTGAGTTTGATTGTCGTAATCAGCTTTTTGTAGAAAAAGGATTATGAAGACTCAATGACGTAAAAACACTACAGCTTTTACTTTTTTACATTTACATTTATTGTAATGTCTTGATTTTAATCAAATAGACCATTAAGAGAAACCATAATAGAAATATTAAATATAAACATTTTGGTCAGTACCATAAGATGCTAAAGAACAATTAAACGTGTTATTAAAGTGTTAAATTAGTTGTGTTAAATTTAGTTAGATGTGTTAAGTGTTAAAGTAGTGTTATAAATTTGTTTTTAAAGATTTACTTTTAAGTCAGTGTTAGATGATGGAAAGGTACAGTAATCTATATGTAAAAATAGGTTTAATAAACATACACAATTAAATATCCAGTATTGGCTGGCCTGATATATCTCCAGTTAGGCTCCACAATGTATGTATCCACCATATTTGTCGTAAGCCAGTATTGAGAAATTTTGTTAATTTATTGGTATTAGCTGATGTTGGAAATTTTGACATACTTGTTCGTTTATTTTAAGTTATTTAGACTAAATAGTTTAAAATTATAATATCATCCATAAATCCATAAAAATAAAGTAAAAAATCTCTAATATCAGCAGATATAAATAGTAATGATAGAAGCTGATAATAAAGGAAGCCCAAACTATTTTACTGCTCCATAGAACAATAGGAGGGAGTGTCGTTTTAAGGCTATTTAAGTATAGACAGGCCCGCGGGGTCAAGGCAGGGTCTGACAGGCTGTGGTTTGCTGGTGTGTTTCCTGGTCTGGCTTGCTCTGGTGAAGAGCTCTGACGTAGGAACACAACCCGATGTCCACCAGCTTAGCGTGTCCGTCATATAAACTGTTAGGTCTGGGCTGGCAAATCATTCCACACCAAACAAACTCACACATGGTGTGCTTCAAAACGTCAGAGTTTCCTGGTCTCTCTCTCTCTTTCCCTCTTTCTCCCCCTCTTGCGCTTTTGAGTAACTTCATTGTTTGAGCCCAAGGAACCAAGACCCTAATCAGAAGCAGTTGTGGGTTTTGACCAGGGACATCTGTAACGAAAGTTTGAGAAGAAAGTAGGAAAGAGTAAGAGAGAGTGAGACTGTGGTTTCCAGACAGCTTGGCGTGTGGAGACACAATCTGAGCTGTGTCGGGTTTCGGCAGACGCCCACTCTCTCTCTCTCACGCCCCTCCACGTCTCTCCACCTTCAGATCCACCTCTTAAGTGCTGACAAACTGTCCCTGTAGCAGTTTTAAAATGCCATTTGAGCACTTTGGTTGGTTGGACCCTGTATTTACAATCACGTCAGTGAACATCATGACGTAGAACAGCACAGTGCTTTTGTCTGAATTCAGCTTTATATTCTTTCATTTGTCTGTCACTTAAGCTGCCCTAGATTACTTGGTTGATAACGACACTTGATTTCACCTCTGCCCATTGTCTTGTCCAAAACTTGACATTAAATGTACTAAACATTTCACAGTATCTGCATAGAAGAGGTAACTTTTGTGTTTAGGAAAAGCCTTCCTCACTCTCCTGCTCTCTCTTTTTCCAATACTCCATCTCTTTTTCTCTCTTATTACACTAGAACAATGACTCAGATAAATCATTGTTAGATAGAGCTGTATTGAAAAGGGTTTAAAATGTAAAGGTTTGAAAAACTATATTACACCGCATATACACTGCCATTCAGTAGTTGTGAGTCAGTAAGAATTCTCTTTTCTTTTTTGAACAAAAGTATAGAAAATACTTTTATTCAGTAAAGATGCAGGAAACTGATCAAAAGTCACGTAATGTTACAAAGGATTTCTATTTCAAATAAATGTCGTGCTTTTAAACTTGCACTGAAAAATTTACTGAGAAACTTGTGTTGAATGATTGAGTGAAACAATCAGTACAAGAAGCTGCAAGGGAACAAAAACAGTGGGCAGACACATCATTGCTGGATAGAGCTGTAATGAAAAGGGTATAAAATCTTAGGGTTACATTGTGAAGTTATTCAAAACACAACGTGGAAGCAGCAGAACAGTTTAAATAACCAAAGTAATTAAAAGAGTTAAGAGGCAGAATGTCCTTCAGCAACTCACACACTTAACTTTCTTTTTAATCACATTACTTAGAATTTTATGTATAAAAGCGTTACATTCACTGCATATACACACAAGCATTAAAAGTTTGGATTTTTCATTTTTTTAAGTGGCAGACATTTATAGTATAACAAAAGATTTCTGTTTCAAATAAATGGTGTTCTTTTGAACTTTCTAATTATGGTTTCCAGAAAGATATTAAGTTTTTAACACTGATAATAATACATTTCTTGGGCTCCAAATCAGCATATTAAAATGATTTCTTAAGGATTATGAGACACTGAAGACTGTAGTAATGACTGTGGAAAATTCAGCTTTGCTTTCAGGATAAATTACACTTTAAAAATCTATTAAATTATAAAATAGTGATTTTAAATTGTAATAATATTTCAGATGAGCCTAGGAGACTAAATCTTACCGACCCCAAATTTTGGAACAGTAGTGTAGGGTAGGGTTCATTTTGTTAACAGTGGGTATTGTTTTCTGTTGACCTCCGATTGATTGACACGTACATTCTCGTTTTCTGTTACAAATAGCTAACAAATATAACAATTGCATCTAATGTGTAACAATAAAACTTAAAAAATCCTTTACCCCATAAAAATATTTTTCACTACTTGAACTATTTAAAAGTAGCGTCACTCTCAGAGGTTCACTCTCTGCACAGTGAAAAAATTTGTTTAATCAATATTGAAATTTATAGCTGGCTATTTTCTTTATAGATTTAGTGGTTTTATTTCTGAATTATTCTCTTAGTGCTGAAGTGACTGTAACTCATGTAGGAGGAGAGGGACTGAGATTCAGGAGAGACTTACACACGTGTGTGTGTGGGTGGAAGGATTAGAGGAAGTCCCATTCAGGAGTAGAGCAGTGTAAGGTGTTACGAACAGCATTTCTCAGACTGTGTCTGTTCACGTTTATGTGTGAGCACAAGCGAGGGCGCAAGTATTGTGTAAGCATTGTGGAATGTAAAAGAAGTGTGCTTGGCAGTGAATACCGTCCCTGTGAGGGACCGAAGCAGAGAACAGCAGAGCAGAGTTTACACACACAGTTCATATCCAGACAAACCGGCAAACTCTGTGAACTGTGTGATCTCCTGTTAGTCATTCACACTGAAGGACAATTCAAGAATCCATACATAAAATATATATATTGCTTGATCACATGGTGGAAACTTAAAGGGATGGTTCACCTACTTAGCCTCGTGTTCTAAACCTGTATGACTTTTTTCTTTTACCACAAAAGAAGATATTTTGGTGACCACTGACTTGTATTGTATGGACAAAATAAACTAATTTTGAGACATTTCTCAAATTATCTTCTTTTGTGTTCAGCTGAAGAAAGTAAATCATACAGATTTTAAACTGAGGGTGTGAAAATGGAAACTTTTTTTTTGGGGGGGGGGGTGAACTTTCTCTTTAAACCACACATAATATTCCAATTTCATTGCATTAGATGATAATGAAATGGAAAATCTAAATCTAAACAAGTGGCTTTTATTATAAGGAATGATATGATTTGGTAAGTTTAAATTGTGACAGTTGACAATTAAAGGACATGTCTTGAGACCCCTGTGTTCTGCTTCATCAAGCTGTTTTAAATGCACAAACACACTCTTGTCCAAAAACAATAGTTTTCGTGGTCTCAAAATATTTGTGATCCAAACAAAGACATGCAACAGATCATTAAAATGTGCAACGATATTCAAGTGCCGATCACTGAAACTGCACATTGCTAAAGAAATGCGATATGAAGTGCATATGCATACGAGGGCTCTCCTGAGAAAAATATTGGAAACACTGATCTGATGCAGTTAAATTCACATATTAAAGTGTTGGATAAGTGTCTGAATACTATGAGTATGTTTAATCTCTTTTCTATCTTAACTGTCTTTATTTCTCTCTGTTTTTAATGCTGTCAGGCGGCAGACAGTGACTAGCACCCCCTGCTGGATAGAACTGCACCTGAACGGTCCTCTTCAGTGGCTGGACAAAGTGCTCACTCAGATGGGCTCCCCCTCCATCCGTTGCTCCAGTGTGTCATAGGAAAAATGCTCCCTACACATATACAAACCACAAGATCTAGAAACAAATAAAGTTCTTTCAGGAGTCTAAGGCTGAAGACCTTCATACCCACCAACCAGTTGGGTTCCACAGACTCACACACGTAGCACACGTGTTTGTCTCATGTTGGAGGAGCGTATTACAGTATATGTATATATTCGTTTTTTATGTTGTTGTTGTTAGCCATTTTTATTGCCATTATTGATATAAAATATTGCCATTTATGTTATATGTTGTTATATAGCATGTATATGTAAGATCTCTCCTCTGTCCTGTCTTTTATGATGCTGTGTTAGGTACATGTTTACCATAACAGGTATATGAAAGGCTTGGTTATTTTTTTTTTTTTTTAGAGACATGAAAAAAGTGCGCTTTTTTTTTTGTAAAAAATATGAAGTTTTTCAAATATCAGTTAAACTGTATTTTTTATTTTTATTTTGTCAAAATAATGGAAACTTGGTCCATAATGTTTTTTAGAACATATCAAAAGCTCTCCAACTTCCTCCTAAAGTCTGACACTTTTTTTTAGCAGTGTCTTCAAACATTGTTTCCCCGCGACATTACATTTCCATATCTTGTTTTGCCTAGGCAGCGAAATGTTCTTTAAAGAACATACATTAGCTGTTCACAAAAAAAATACACATACATTAGCAATTCCCCCCTACACAAAATACTATGTAAAAAACTTCATGTATGCACATAACAGTTTATGTAACACTCGTGAAAGTGTTATTTATGCTTCACAATATCTCTTGTTATGTTGAAATGTAAGGGCCTTTTGTCATTGCACAGATGCTAAAAAGTCTGAATCTGCTCTTCCTACAGCAGTTTTCCAGTTGCGGTGTTTTTCATCTCTCAACAAGCTAAGCATGTATGTGGACATTATTTGAAGATGTTATAACTGTGCCAGCAGTTCTCAGTGATCTGGTCTAGTGTTGATTTCATCTTTGTCTGCATTGAATCGGCCGTCTGCTCTGTGTGAATGAATGTGAATTATTGAGTTTTATAGGATTCATCACTCCATGTATTGTGTCGCGCTTTCATTGTTATTCGCTCAGTGTCTTTAGTGAGTGGGTGAGGAGCTCTTCAAGGTCTGGTGAGGTCTCTCAATTGTCCGCTTCGGAGAAAAAGTTGTGTTGTGGTAGATTTAAAAAAAATGGGCATTAGATCATTTTGAGCACTAAGAAGTTGGCACTTCATGTCTCACGGTGTCGGTTGTGTCTGTGCATACCTTACACACACACACACCTGCGGGTCTTCATGTCCTCTCATCCTCCAGAAATAAAACTGAGTGAGTGTGCCTTCGCAGCAACTTTCATAACAGAGTTTGTAAATAGTATGTTGGAGACAGGCGTTCATCCATGTTGTTGAGTAAGTGGGTTGTCCAGTGTTGGACCACTCAGGGTTGTGATCTTTTCTCAGCTGAACTTGTAAATATGTTAAATAAATTAATTATGCATGCCTATTTTCTGAAATTCATGCCATTTGTACTGTAGACTCTATTTTGCTACCAAATATTTTTTCAGAAGTGGGACGGGAAAGTAAACGCTCTTACCTCTGTGTTTGAAAGGTGGGGCTTGTACTGCTGGCAGGTTTTTGTAAGGTTAACCATGTATTTTTATACGTCAGATGCTCATAGGATATGGAGAAGGGCCTGAAGAAGGGAAATGTCACAATGGGCTTTGTGAAAGCCAGATCATGTACAGTACTTTAAGTTCGCCACAGGTCAGTGTGATGCGCTTGCAATGAGGAGCTCTTTGCATGCCTTTTGAAATTCTCTGGTCTCCCAATGTGTTGTACAGGAATCATGGAAGAAAGTATAGCGTTTAGATGCATTATGTACTTTGCAGACAGTAGAAAAGATGTGTGACATCTGTGTGCTTAAATGTTCATAAGGACAGTTGGGTGGTTTAGATGCTCTACTTTGATAAAGTCAGAGTGTTATTGTGTTGACTAGGATTCCATGAAATGTATTTAAACACCCGGAAAAAGACTAAACAGAAGGTACTGAAATTATTCAGGAAATGATTTATTGTCCATTTAAGCAAACATTAAGTGTTTTCTTTGAGAGGAAAAAAAATCAAATCTCATTTTCTCAACAAATTGTTGAATATGTTTTAAGTAATGTGCATTTATTGTGCTTGTGTTAATCTTTCACATTCAGTGACGTTGTGGCTTAGTGGTGATTGTTGTGCTTGACATTGTTAGATATCTTCTTTGTACAAGTATATAATCGTTATTATTTCTCTCCATCTTTAAAGTCTGTCAAGAGAAAAAAAATGTTTTTGTTGTACTTTTAATAAATATGTAAAAGAAAAATGTCTGATTTATTAGTCTTCACAAACATTTTCCTCTTTTTATCTGTGTTCCAGTCAAGTTCGGCTTAGTTTTTGATGATCACGACAATGCAGTAAAAGGTGCATTGCTAGGATACAGGTAACACAACCCTGGGCCGTGACCTACTGCACACTTTTTTCCTTGCTAAAATGTGAAAGCTCTCTTTGTTCAGAAGACCCTAAGGGCAGGGAGGCATTGGAATTTTTTCAACCACACATGTCTTCACAAAATGTTTGTTTGTCAGTAAAACATAGGTTAAAACGTAGAGCATCTTGCTCACACTGAAGTAGTCCAGGTGCGTGGTGACTTAGTAGATCACATGGTGCAAATGAGTAAATGATGAGTGGACACTCACCTCATAATAATCTATTCTAACACAGATTCCCCTCAGTATGCAAACAACATTGACCATAAATCAGGATCACATAGGCTAAATCATTTAAGGCAAATGCTGAAATATCTACAACAACATCTAGTCCTCACTGTGGGATCAGACAGACACTAGACTGGGAGTTTAGCTGCTTAAACTCTCAACCCAGCTCTGCTGCTGAAAAATTAACGCTGAGGTTTGAGGGTCAAAACCTACTAACACCGAAGCTCATGATTTATTCACGGCTTCTCGAATGTGTAAGGCACTGGGTCACGGTGTGTTTCAGGTTCATGAGGCAGCTGAATTTGCTCCCTTACAGATTTCAGGTTAGATGTACAGTCTGGTGGATTATTTCCGTCGCGCTGGCGCCCTCTGTGGGCGGATGAGAGTAACGCGTGCGCTGTCACGAGTGTGTGTTGACTGAAGCAAGACGGGCAAGTTTGTTTGCGCTGTTCAATCACCATCAATCATCAGTTTAAATGTCTCTGATTTTTTCTCATTCAGCCGTAACACTTCACACCTGATCTTTATTGTTGAGTAAACCCGGCATTAGAGTTTCTCCGGCTCCACCAACAGGCCTAGCTGCGTCAGATTTCGGAATGTAGCCTACATTGAATTACACAAAGAACCTGCTTCTTATTTGTATATCCAAATATGCAATATTCACCAAACAGATGGCGAACAAACAGGATGACAAACAATGAACACTTTACTATCCCATAATACCATGGGAGCTAATCATGCGTCAAAGGTTAAAAATAAAAAAAATGGCGGAAAAGTCAATAGACTGTTCAGGTAAAGATTAAAAAAATTTTGTGGTTGTATTCTCACTCTTTTACATGCATTATGTGACCCTGGACCACAAAACCAGTCATAAGTAACATGCGTATATTTGTAGTAGTTTGGGTCAAAATTATAAACTTTTCTTTTATGCTAAAAATCATTAGGAAATTAAGTCATGTTCCATGAAGAATTTTCCTACTGTAAATGTATCAAAACTTAACAGAACTTAATTTGGACAACATTAAAGGTGATATATATATATATATTTTTCACCTTCAGATTTGAGATTTTCAAATAGTTGTAGCTCGGCCAAATATTGTCCTATCCTAACATCAATGGAAAGCTAAGACATTCAACTTTCAGATGATGTATACATCTCAATTTCAAAATATTGACCCCATGACCGGTTTTGTGGTCCAAGGTCACATGTAAATTTTTATGCTACTTCTATGAGCTAATTTGGTATACTTAAATATGGGGAAATAAGCTTTTGAACAATACCTAAAAAAATTTAAGTGTGAAAAATAAGAAAGCTGCAAAATGTGTTAATATTTGTAAACAATCTAAAGTTTTTTTTTTTTTTTTTAATTCTTTAATAATTTTTTAATTTAATGTATAAATGCCGCTAAATTCTTTTCTTTTCTAGTAGTGAAAATGACAAGTAAAATTAAACAAAACGTTGGTTAAAAAGGGATCACTTAAAAGTGCTAAGAAAACTAGTAATGTAACAACAAATAACTAAAAAGGAGATACTGTTGGACATTTATAATCATATAATCTAGGCCTATAATACTTTATCATTACTGTAGAATAGTCCCTTAGCATTATTGGACTTTACAGGAGAGATGTCCTTACATCTTTTGATGAAAGACTGACAGAGAAGATAAACTGAACAGATGACTCCACTAAACTCTCTCTCATCCGGCTGACAGCATCATGATCATCACCAGCCTTGTGACAGCCACTACCTTTGTTGGTAAACAAATTAATCTTCTTAAAGGTCACCATTTGCTGAAAGGCGTCGCTGTCTGTCCTCTGGTGATGAGCGCGGGAAAGGCTGTCAGATTGTCCCACTATCAGCATTCTGCTCAGGTGACTCACACCTGATTGTGGCGCTACGCACTGCTGCGTCACAGCTGTCTCCGGACAGAAGATAAGACAGGCCTCGTGTCTCCAACTGCTGCGCACTGGAACTCTGCCCAACGGCCGATGCGTATCTCTACTACTGGCCAGCATTTCTCCCTTCAAGCCTTCTGTCCGCGACAAAGATAGACTCTCTGCCTCTCCTTAACAAACTTGAACACCTGTTCTACTTAAGACCTCGATTCGGTCTCCAGAGAGCTGAGCCTCAGCGCAAAGCAAAAATGATCAGGAGCGCATGGACTAAGCTATGGGTGTTAGATGTAGGCATATTTACTGTTAAAAGAAAAGGGCCTATAACACCGAAATTGAGTGTGAGTCACAGGACTGATGTTAAATGTTCTGCTATTTCAGGTAGATACCAAGTAATTGGGTACAAATATATTTGTGAAAAAAGACAGTCCTTCTACCTCAAAATAGCACCTTTATTAGACCAAGATGGAGTTACGCAAGCACTTACATGAGGTTACGGTTGAATGGGTCATTTACCTTGCAATGAAAATTTTGTTTTCATATACTACCTTCAAGTTTTTCCAAACCTTTATGAATTTCTTTCTTCTGTTGAACACATAAATATTTTAAAGAATGTGAAAACCAAACCAAACAGTTGACGGTAGCCATTAACTTCCATACTATGAAAGTTAATGGCTACCGTCAACTGTTTGGTTATCCACATTTTTAGTGTTCAGCTGAAGAAAAAAAAAATCATATGGGTGTGGAAAAACTTGAGGGTAAGTAAATGATGACAGAATGTTCATTTTTGGGTGAACTGTCACTTTAAGGAAGTAATCCTAAAGTTGCATAGCTTTCATGTTCCTCTTATACCAGTCATGTTTAGAATCAGTTTTAAATTGTACTTACATTGAGTTTGTATTGTAGGAGAATATTGTATCTAGTGTGTTTTTGTATAATATAGTATTGTTTGATCCTAGTTTTGATGCTTTTTAGGCTAATGCTTATGTATTATTTCTTTTAGCTTAATTTAGTATATAAATACTATATACTATACCATACTTATCAGTCTTAAAAATAAAAAAAAGATATAAAATGTGTTACTATTTGTATGCAGTGTAACCTTGTATATGCAACCCTAAAAATAAGGCTTAAACTTGAATTAGAGTAACCTGAACTTGTCTCATTTTTCTTCATAAACCGTAACACTTTGCCCTTATACTATCACCTACTGTTTAACCCCCTCAGATACTGTTATCCAAGCTAAAAACGGTTTATAATGTGTTCATTGTCAAGTTCAACTTTAGTTGAATTGTTTTATCAAACCTTCCAACAATCCATTGACAAGTATGTCTGATGTAACGTCACATGGATTGTGAAAAAGGCCTATTGACTATGTTTTGAAAGCAATCACCTCCCCGTTACACAGACTGCAAATCTAACAGCTTTAGTTTTAGTCCAGCAGCTGCCAGGCTTCTGATTAATGGCCGCTCAATCCCTGCCCAATGAAGAGTAGCCATTTGAGTGGGACAGAAATCAAGACAGCGACCCATTACTAATAACATTCTACTTGAGCAGTCTATTGAGCGCACAGACCACTAGTGGTTATTGTACTGGTTGATGGCTGTGTGAACCATATGTGAGGCAGGGCAGCAGGTTAATAATCTAACCTTTCAGTCTGACCATTCATATCCATGTGCACTTACACTTGGTAATTCACTGCTGTACTGAAGTCTTGATCTTGTTTAGCTCTTGTCAATTGGTAGTACATGAGATCACTATCAGTGCTGTCACAAGGTCTTGCAGTGACCTGTTCTCTTTGACTCTTTAGATTCTCATTGCTTTTTATTATTTAAAAATGCTTTAGGTTATCCAATACATTACATACCAGGGGGGAAAAAAACAGTTAAACTTGGTTTGCTCATTATACATGTATAAAACAATGGTCCTCCCCTCCTAACTGTGTCATGGTCATTTTGACCAATCGTATTTAAATGCGTAATTGCTACAGTTTACAGTCAATATAAAACAGACCATATTTCTTACATAAAGATACAACAATTGTCCAAATATTGGTATAAATTTATGATAA
>SCHK01434237.1:0-10522 GCA_004124795.1 Poropuntius huangchuchieni | reverse complement strand
TTACAGCTGTAGTTACTATGTACCAATATGTACTTACACTGATGTTACATACTACGTACACATCTAGTTACTATGCACGTACATAGGTATTAGGGACACCTCATATAAAGTGGGACCCATGTTGGTTAAGTATAGCAAACATAGGTGGGACGGAGCTTAGCAAAAGGTCCGTTGGAAAGGATATTTTGAACTGTGACCTCAATGGTCAGCCTGTCTAACAGGTATGAAGATGCATAAGAGCTGGTTCAGAAGTTTGAAGCATATCATATTAGCAGGAGACCTGTTTTATTCTAGGCCAATGCTCTTTAACATAAACCTGAATATACATATGCAATTCTTTGTAAAAGCACAGACACACTGATGCATACACATACATGCACAAAGCAAACCAAAAATCCTCTTAAAACAATTCTGGAGATGGCGTCGCTCACGTGAGCGGCACATTGCAATGAACACAAACTCCTATTGTAGCATGATAATTACTTCTTTCATGGATCGGGTTTCATGGCACATTCTTCTGCTTATGTGACTAGCAGGAGAAGGAAACCACTGCTCATGATACTTGGCAGCTCTCGCTTCGAGATTAGGTAAAAAAAAAAATGGCCTTATGTAAACTCATATGAGACATTAAATTTGCAACACAAATACAAATGTAAATTGAGAGGAATGGCTTATCTGGGTGGGTAGACAAAATCTGAGCGGGTATGCATTTCAGTATAAATGGAGAGCTAGGTTATGGGGGTAAAATTACATGAGAAGTCTGGCTGATACAGATATTTCCTATGCTATTTGCTTGGTGTTTGTCTGCCCCAAGGCTCTGGTTCATAATACTGGGTTTCTTCCACACAATTCATGCACACAAAAGACGTTATTGTGTCATGTATACATTTCACACAGCACACAACAATACACATGCAAATGCATCTCATTGACAGATCACTTCTCTTTGCCTTCTCTTTTAATAACTGAATGAACAATCAAATATGAATATTGTAGAGTGAACATGAAGCTCAAACGCTAAACTTATTGTATTTACAAAATGGGTTTTGTAATAAGACCTAAGCCCATAATTTGCTGACTGCAACATGCAAATGCAAGAAAACCAACATTCAACAGTGAGAATGAAATTTAATTCTCAAGTGTTGAATGTATTTAAGACCAACAAGCATCTTGATAAATTGAATCTACTTAAATACATTTAAACAGATTCACTCTCGGAGTGAGGCATTTATCAAACCTTAGCCAAAGAGGAAATGATGTCAGCATAGCCTTTATGCTTAAAATCATGCTCTTTGCGATGCTTGTCCAGTGTTCAGGCAAACAGAAATGTTAATTGGAAACAGGTTAATCTTGAAAAACTAGGAAAAGTGTTTTAAAATATAAAAGTTTATAATGGAAACAAAGCATTGCCAAACCACCAGCCACAATATGTCATCTGTTCTCGGTTGTTATTTGTTATGCTTTACATAACTTATTTTGCAGTTAAATTACAGTTTCTGACGTACTTTGCGAGAATAATTAGAGATGTTTTCCAAATGTCTCTAATTAGGTTGGCATTGAATTTTTGTTAATATATATACCCTTAGTTATCTTGGTAGCACTTTATTTTACAGCGCTGTTCTACATATACGTACTACAACTAGGTACTAAACCTAACCTTAACTCACATGAGAAGTACTTTTTAAGGTCATGTACTGTAAAATAAATTGCAATTGCCCTTTACCAAAGCCAGTTGGCCATGATTATTTTATTCCGCAAATGAATAAATAACATAGGGTTACTAATATACGGTTGGTCAAGCGAGCTCAACATGGCACCCACTATGAGGAGATCCATTAGAATGAAACTGCTTTAAAAAGTCCATTTAATACGTCATCAACTCACATTAGCTTTAAGGATTTTTCAAAAGTACTGTTCCTGTCTTTGAGTAAATATTTTCTTTGTGCACCTTTGAAAGGTTCAGTTTTGGGAGGTTTGGCTTCGCACCGATTCCATTTTTCTAAAGAAAGACTAGAAACATGTCATTTTGACATGCTTCGACTGACATTTCAAGTGTCAGTCAACACCCAGATGAATAAAAAAAAAAAAACAAAGCAGACACAAAGGGGTTGAAGAATGGTGTTGTTCACAAAGAATACGTTTGCATTGTTATTTGCTACAAAACCACTGTATTACTTGTAATGAAAGTAAACACAAGAGCAAGTGTTTACTGGCACTAGGGCTCTGAGGCCAATTTGATAGCTTAAAAAAAAATAAAAAATCACATTCACATGCTAGGATTCTCTTACATGCTCAGTATAGTTTGCTTTAGTGCATTTTTGTCAAATTAATTGAACATGAGTCACATTTATGAAAAGCGAGTCTATGTGCTAAAACGGAGCAGGGTTATTTAGTGGTCTAATGGACTCCAGTAAAGTCAATTTTACCAGAGCACGAGGGTCAAAAACAATACTTTCCGTTAAGTCAAACCTTTGAACAAAGTATTGTTCGATTTTATGAAGAAACAATGCATTCATGTGACCGAATTCAACCCACAGTGTGAACTGCCGCTGTTAAACAGAGAAGAAACCAGCAACCAAAAGAAGCACCACAAGATACCTGTAGAGACAGTCAACCATGCAGAGTGATGGGAGTGGCCGATAGAGTTTCCAGCCAAGCAGGTGTACTCTCCAGCATCCTCTAAAGACACATTCCTGATCTGCAGTACCTCCATCTCCTTATCCGTGGTGTTGACGCCTGCCGTCTATAGAGAAAAGAACCACAGGATGAAGCCGAAGAGCTCCGGGAAAACCCACCAGAGAAGAGAGAAAAAGGTTTTGGATAAAGAGCGGTGAAGATCTGACAACATAAGAGAAAGGCGTTGAAGAAACACCCTTCAGCACCCTTAAAGAAATCAGGACTGCTCCCTGATTGGATCCTTCGATGACCCTGCTGACAGATTTATGGTTAGATGAGAACAGAGCACATGGCTCCACCTGCTAGAGACCCAACACCTGAAGATGAGGGTGACGTCCACCCCCTAGAGTCCACATGCACAAGACGGGCCACATGGAACTTTACCCAGCAGAGACTGTACCGAATCGCTCTCACACACTCACATATTCAGAAAAGGAAGCAAGAAGGGATCAGAAAGACCTGTTAAAGAATGTGTGACAAAGAAATAGAAAGAGAAGAGCCAGGACGCCTAAGGTACGGGAACTTCACTTACTGGAGCGATTAGGGATGCAATGTTGAACCGTGAGCCGGTTGAAAATCCATTCAAATATGTGACGATTCATTCAGCTCGTTTGCGGTTTCATTCAGATATGTTTTATGTAGTATAGTTTCACAAAACTAAAGTCAGACCGTTCTGTTTTTGCTTCAGATTTCAAAATTATACAGTCTAATTTAGGTTAAAAACATGCTCGTTTTGATTTATTTGATTTGGGATTTGTTTTAAAATTTCAATTTAATTTTGTTATATTTCAATTTCACAAAAAAACGTGCTGCAATAGCGTAATAAAAGGACACCTTCTAATTTACTGTATAATGTCTTAAAAAAAATCGAAACCGTGAATCGAATCGCGAGTTGAGTTAATTGTTGCACCTCTAGGAGCGATACTAGTACCTATTGAATTTGCCATGTCAACACATCAAGAAAATACTGGCATGTGCTATTTTGAAAATTGTGTCCATCTTCAGAAGTGAGTACTACTGGCCAGATAATATAAAACAAAGGTTAGGAAAAATAACATGAATTTTTCCAGTTGATGTGGACTGTTTTAAAGGTTTTTCCTCACTTCCTGTATGCTCACATTAATTGTAGACACATCGTCCTACTAAGCAGGAATTATTCTTTTTGCAGTTTCTTTTTTTGTAATGCAAAAGCAATCAAATATACCGTGAAGTGTAAAGCCTTTCTTCACATTTCTAAATTTTTACTTGAAAACTTGATAAATATATCCAGACTATTTGCTTTTAGTAGAATTATGAGAGTTCTATTAATATTTAGAATTTAAAATAAAGAAAAGCGTGGAATATCTTTTTTTTTGTGTGTGTGAATTTTTACTGGTATTGTGTTAATACAATGTTTGCAATTGTGACAATTCTATGAGGAAGAAAGAGACACTGTAAAATTTAATTATGAAAGCAAAATAATAGTAAAGTGGAGCCAGGTAGAGAATAAGCCCTTGAGCGAGCTGAAGGAATTTAGACGAGGCACATTCCCAAGGTGCCACTGAAACGCTTTTGAAGTGCAAGAGAGCACAAGTAATCTTCAGAGGGCATGAAACACACCCTTATTAGGAGGGCAAAGTGTAGCACAAAGATGGAGAGAAGGAAACGTCCAGTGTAAACAAAAGCCAAAATACTTCCAGTTGCTCTGCTGGGATTTTCCATGGCGTCATTTACGGCACCACAGAAAATTAAAAAAAGAGCGGCGAAGTGGAAAGATGTGTCGCTGTCACCTAAAAGTCTGATAACCGCCGTCTCTACCTCCACCTAGCTATGTATGTCTGCATCTTTCTGCACTGATGAATCTCTGTAGCAGGGGTCGTGTGTTACCTTGCATGTGTTTAACGACGGTGAGCCATGCTGATTGGTTGGCTTGGCCTATATAATTGGCCACTTTACATATATACTCTCCACTTTCTTCTTCTGTCACGTTGTACAGCGTCAAGACCTGTGTGTCCGAGCTGTTGACCCCAGAGTGCTGCGGAGGTCAAACATATGTCAGAGGTCAAGCACAAAGTCAAGCATTGAGGTCACGGTGATCCCAGCAGTCACTGAAGGACAACACCTGCCATTATTGCTCTTATAAAATACACTATGACAGTCTGCCAAGAACATGGCTCATATTTTCCCCAAAAGCTGTTAGTCCTGCTCCATTTGCTCAGGTGCTTTGTCCACAGAGGTGAAGAAATATGGTGAAAGTTATTTTACAAAAGACGTGGACAAAAATGTTTAACAGCAACAGAAAAGGTAAAGATCAACACAGATTTCTGATATTTGTATTTAAAAGAATGTTCCAGGTTACAACATGAGCAATATCTGTGACATCAATTACCACAAAAAAAAAAAAGCTTATACACACTTGGAAATTGGTTTATGTTTGCTTCATAGACTTCCATTCGAAAACGTACAAAACTAAAACTATTAAAAATATATATTTTCAATAATTCAAATATAGCTGAAAAAAAAAAAAAAAACTTATTTCAGTTCATTGCCAACTTAGCAATACCTAAATTTTGTTTAAGTGACTTTTTTGAGTTTTTGAGTACTAAAAATACTAAAACTGAAATAAATTAAAGCTAAATAGATATATATAAAAAATTCTAAATCTAATTAAAGTTCAAATAAAAACTGAAAACAAAAACAAAACTGAATTCAAAATATGAATAACTACTATAATAGTATATAGATAATACTACAATAACTAATGTAGGGTGAGTTGAAATTAGTGTTAATATGGTAAACTCTGAGGTGTCACTATGTTCTAACTCATTCCCTGCCAGCATTTATATAAAAAAAGGTACCAGCTACTTCCTGGATCATCATTTCATTTGGTAGCATTAGGCAGTTTTGATTAATATGCTTTTTAATGTTTGATGAATGCATTATCTTATATATGTATCTGCTTACATACGCTATAACTTATTTCTGCTTCTTCTTTACTTGTTATGATCCAGAGATTCTGTACTCTTTAAGAAGATGTGTAATAGCACCTCCTACTGTATAACAGTGAAAATATGGAAAGCTGGAAAATTCGGGCAATGGCACGGAAGCGTCATCTCACAAATGATGGAAAATTCCATTAATGGCAGGGAGAGAATTCATTGACAGACAACATGGATGCACTTTAATCAAGCATTTAGGTTGACTGGTTAAATGGGTTTTACCTTTAAGACCCGAACATACGGCAGTCCGTCAGGGCCGACTCTACTGCCGTTAACCTCAATGTGCTTCAGCCACTGGATGTGAGGCTGAGGATCGCTGAAGACTTTACACTCAAACTCCACGTCACTCCCCACCACTACTGTACGGTTAGCAGGCAACCCAGCCTGGAGAATCGGCCTGTGCGGTGAACGCTCTGAATAAAATACACAAACACACTGTAAACAGTTAGTGTTGTTGAAATGGATTTTTAATCCTTTTCCCCTCTTAAAGAAATCAAATTGGAATCTACATTACAGCAAATGGGATATTCAACAGATGTTCAATAAACACTAATGTCATATAGCCTGCAGGAAGCAGCCTCTTTAACATGCAGGCTAAACACGTATTATAATTGCTGTAATTTAGTGGAATTGAGTGGAAATGTTATTTTAAGCCACAGCCCATCTCACTGGCCTTCTGACTAAAAGACAGTTTTCCACCGGCTCTCATTGTGAGTCCAGAGGTGTCCAAAATTTTACTACACTGCTTTAAAATACACTGACTTTCAAAAACTACCTTTTTTTTTTAACTAAAAAAAACCCCTACATTTCTCAAGAATAATACATTCAGCATTAAAGTGATAGTTCACCCAAAAATTAAAATTTGATGTTTATCAGCTTACCCCCAGGGCATTCAAGATGTAGGCGACTTTCTTTCTTGATTAGAACACAAATAGATATTTTTAACTCCAACCGTTGTAGTCTGTAAGTCATATAATGCTGGCAATGGGAACTGTATGAGAGCTAAATCTATGAGAGAGGCAAAAAAATAAGCACAGTTCCCATTGCCAGCATTATATGACTGACAGACTGGAACAGTTGGAGTTAAAAATAACCATTTGTGTTCTAATCAAGAAAGAAAGTCACCTACATCTTGGAAACGCTGGGGGTAAGCTGATAAACATCAAATTTTCATTTTTGGGTGAACTATCCCTTTAACTACACCCCTTACATGCATTCTTTTGCTCCTCATTTTGTGGTGCTACGGTAAAAAACATGAATGTTTTTGAATTTGACCAATGTGTCCATTTCATCAAAATCATGCACATGGCATTACATCAATTTCAACCTCTAAACTAATAAGCAGGTCCTTCCCAGGAGGACTTGATGGCACAAATGTGTGAGTGTCTTCTGTGTGCCAAATACAAACAGCGTCTTCTCATCAATGTGTATGTATGGAGCAAATGATGTCACAGTGGGCTCCGTCTAGATGGGTGTAGCACTGATTTATTTGCTACTTAATGAAGGCATCAATCAAGTCCACGTCAGTCAATCAGTGTTTAAATTACTTTATTCCAAATACTCTGATCTCATCTTGAGCCACTAACCGCGTCTCTAACTCATCCACGGCATCAAGTAAACACTTTGTATTTGCAATGGATCATTTAACACGCACCATCAACGGAGTCCACGTGCCTGTCCTTGACAAGCACACAGACACTCGCACGCAAAGTGTAAAGCCACCAGTTACTTCGGTTCATTTCAGGGAAGTAATGGTAACCATTAGCGGTGCTGCGCCAGAGCATTAGCTGCATGGTGAACAACAACACCCATTTGCATCTGATTGACTCGAGTAAACACTGCAGTGGTTCTGCGACCCTCCCTTGGGGATCATTTGCCATCTCTTGTGCTTTGCTAAAAAAACGTGAATCGATTTAATCAGAGGTTTAGCAATAAATCATTGCAGCTGAGCTAGTGGGGAAGGGGAGACCAACACAAATTTGCTCACATACAAAGAACAGAAATAAAAAGTTGGATTAACTAAAACTAAATCTCAAAATGTTGAAGTAAGACAAGAAAAGAACCATGACTGACCTACTACGTCCAGCTGGTAGGTGTGATTGATGCTGCCGTATTTGTTTCCCACCAGGCAGGTGTAGTTGCCTTTGTCTGACGGTACCACCGACTCCATTATGATGGTCCACATGTGCTCTCGAACCTGTGCAAGAAAACAAAAAGGTGTAGACCTAAAGTTATAACACATTGTGGAAACTATTTACAAAAAAGCATCTTTGTAAAACATGCAGTAAGCCTCTTCAATTCTAGGCTTCTATAGACAAAATCTTCATGCAGAACAACATGTAAAAGCAGAAAACTGTTAGATGCATTAGAGAGCTGATTGTCTTTTAAGATCATTTCTGTGAAAGGCTGAAGAAGTTTAACAGAGTGAGTTGGCAGCAAATCCCCGTCATGTCAGTTTAACATCAGTCAGGCACGAGATCAGAGCTACGGAGAACAGTGTGTTTCATGGTGGAGAGTGGGAAACGGGCCACTCCATGTCCACTAATACAGACCTCTTCTCAAGCCAAACGCTCTATGAACTGCCAGAAAAAGCCAAACTTCAGTCTATTAAAAAACATATGTCTGCTAAGCAACATGGACCTCTACAAACCAGCAGAGTTTTCAATAAATGTATATTTTTAGTAATATATTTATGTATTTTGTGTATATTGTATTAACTATGGCAGATATTCACAACATTTTTGTTATTTGTGAATTCTTATTTGTCTCTTCGTCACAGTTAAGTGTAATGTTATGGTACTTTATATTGTCTTTTTTGTCCTTGACCACTATCTAATTATGTTTCACAGAAATATGAGTGTCAGATAGGTTTGGAGTGTGGGTAAATGACAACAGGATTTCCGTTTTCGGGCGAACTAAACCTATAAAGATCCATTAGACAGAGCAAGTGTTCTCTGCAGTAACAGCTCTTCTTGATTAAATGAGATTTAGGTTGGGCAAAATTAATAAGAGGTTATGGTTTCTCGGCCTACAGAACCCCAGATGTGAGCTGCTACACTCACAGTCTGCCTAACTTCCTTTTCACAATCACTAAATGTAAATGAACAATTGTGCCAGACTCTTGTTAAACAAAAGAAACCACGAGAGACTGGGAAGAGTGCTGGGGGAGGTTACTACGGAAAACTGCAGGGCCCCTTAACGGAAGCCCCTCACACTCCTGGAGCTCAAAGACACGTTTAGATGAACGTATGAGCGCACTACTATAGCTATAATATGGCTCGGTTAAAAATAAATAAATAAATAATAAAAAAGGGAGTATACTGCTTAGTTATACGCAAATGTTTGTATAAACCATGTCGATGCATGTTACTGTGTGTGCGTGCATGTGTGTATGCATTGCAGTGGCCTCAAACACACTCCAGATGGTAAAGTGTGTATGTGGTGTGGAGAGGAAGAGGACTAATGTCTCCCAGCTGGAGAACACCTTGATGAGAAACACAGACGCTACAGGTCCACAATGACACAAGCAGAAAATATCACTTTAATGTTCATGTAAAAGAGAGCAGAATGAAGAAAGAAAAATGTAATTAAAGAAATACTTCCACCCAAAAATTAAGATCGTAATTTTTTTACTCATTAACTCATATTGAATTTCTAATCCAGTATTCTGTTAATTTTAAGAGAAATTATGAATTTTCATAATCTTTTTATTATCTGTTCATTTTATAGCTCAAAACAAAAAGAAATCACTGTGCAGCACAAGCGTATATTAATCAGACAGTTATTTAGCACTAGTGTGGACAATAAAATTGTTATCATTATAGTTATCGTTCTCTGTGTGTATCAATATTTTTACGTCAATAAAAGCAAAAAATTTAATCTGTTATTCATATAAAGTGACTGTGTTTTAGATTTTGGAAGAACATGATGGTGAGAAAACTATGAAAAAAACATGGTAAAACACCTATTCAAGTTCTATGCAAAACTTTGATATATATATTTGTTTCTGGTCCCTTTTAAAGCTTGGTAGAAGTAGTTACTATAAACGGTTGGTAACACTTTATTTTAAGGACCAATTCTCACTATTAACTAGTTGCTTATTAGCATGCATTTTACTAGCATATTGGCTGTTTATTAGTACTTATAAAGCACATATGACTTATTCTGCAAGACCATATTTTAGATCCCTTAATCTCTACCTCATATCTAAACTTTATAAAGTTTATTTAGGGAAAACTCTTAATTAATAGTGAATATGTGTTCCCTATTCTAAAGTGTTACCAATTGTTTGTATATGGACAACAAATGCATAAAGAAAATTCTCTTTTTGTGTTCCATAACAACACAGTACCAGGTACTCCCAAAATTCCAAAATTAATTCATTTTAAATTAAAACATTACTGTGCATAACTATAACAACTGTGGACTGAACTACAAATTTAACAAGTGTGAAACAAGTGAACGGAGGATGAAACTGAAAGCACTGCTACTAACAATGCTTTGCTAAGGAATTTAAATGTTTTGTTACTTTGGGTCTGTTGATATTCAACATGGTAAAATGAGTAAAAGGACAGAGTTGGTTTATCCTGGAGTTTATTCTTATCCGTCTGAGCACAACCAGTTGTGTAAAATGAGGACAGCAAAGCAAGAGTAGTTCACCTCCACCAGAAACCCACAGCTCCAGTGTCTGCCTTCCAGGCACGGCTATTCAGCCTCTGTCATGCTACTGTGAGGTGTCTGGAAGATAGATCTGTTGAGGACGAGCTGCCCTTTTAACCCCCAAACCAGAGTAGCTGGCTAGCAAACCTGGAGTTACTGTAGGTAACCAAGATGTTGTATGTTTTATGATTTTAATGGGTTGTGGTGTA
>SCHK01434236.1:0-14680 GCA_004124795.1 Poropuntius huangchuchieni | reverse complement strand
TTTATGGTAAACATTTTAAAACAGAAAACAGTCATTTTTAAATTGTAATAATATTTCATAAAATTTGATCAAATCACCAGCCTGGGTGAGCATAAGAGACTTATTTTATATATAGCTCCTAGACTTATGAATTCATTTCAGTCAGCAGTTTGTGATAGACTTTTTTATTGCTTTGATCATAAAAAAACACCAGCATAATGTTTTGATGAATATTACAGACTGTGTATCAAATGTTTCCAAAGTAAAATCCAAAGTAATATTCGGTGGGGAAATATATATATATAATGTACACAAATGCAAACCAGAATGGACATATCTGGGTAGAGTTTGCGGCTGCATTATCTTATCAAGCCATTGCACATGGAAATGATCCTTAACATGACAATCTCTACAGAAGTGGGGAAGTAGATTAACATAGAAGCGATGTGATACACATATGGACTGAATAACCTAATCTGACATTTTTAAAACAAATTTGATTTTATATAACACGTCATCTTCATGGTCCATTTGGGTCCTGGCCAGCTGAAACGCAAAGAAACACTTGACAGATGTGAAATCCTTTGAGGGCCACATTTGCGAGTGTTTGTTTTATGCAGAGGGTGACGGACAACTAAAGACATGTTTCTGACAGTACACTGTCCACCAAATTTACACGCACACCAAACGGCTCATGGTTCATGATGGTCTGGATAGATTGCGACAGGCAACTAAAGCAGCAGAGCAATGCAGCCGAACAAAGAAAACTCCAGCCGATGTTATTTGCAGTGCATTTGTTTGATACATCATATATAAGCAAGAAAAGACCCTGTGTCTGTTGCGTAACCAGGAGTCATGCAAAATATAACAAAAGCTGTAGTCCAATTTGTAAAAACCATTTCATTTTGTAAATAATCCTCTTCTAATAGGCCTATGTTCTGATCTGTCTTCTGTACCATGTCTTGTTAATGTACCGAAACCCCAAAGAAACCAAAGCAGACCACATAATTTAATGGAAAGACTAGGAGAGTTTAATGAAATGGGATTGCGAGCTACGACTTTGTTACCGCAAACTTCAAACAGCATCCATAACTGCAGCCAGAACCAGAGAGAATAAAACACAGAGCCATCTGTCTGGGCCCCCTGTGACAACACTAGTTAGAGGCACACACACACACACACACACACACACACACACACAGTAATCAGAGCACCCAGTGCATTTCACATACCTCAAGGTGCATTGACCTTCTAAACATGCACTTACTCGCACACGCAAAGGTGAAGTCGCAAAGCAACACAAACACAAACGTGGACACTAACAACATCACCAAACAAACTCCCCAGTACCTGAGGGGCTTCGTACATTAATGATTTATTTACACATTTTAAATATTGATCAGGTGGGGGGGAAAGCAAATGTGCAATTGAACGGCAGGAGGTTCTGTTCACTCTGAGATAAATGCGAAATGTGCCACGACATGAGGTTTTATCTCAGTGTGAGTCGAACTCGCACGCTTTGAAAGGCTGCTGATCGCAGGCCAAACATGCTCTGCATTTTGAATGGGCACAAATAATATATACGAGTTGTTGCTTTATTTCATGTAATTGCAATTGGTAAGAAAACCAACAAATGCGGCATGGTCTCATGCAGTGGTCAGTGGTTAGTAGCCTGCAGGCTGCAGCTGGTCATGCTTGTGGCATTCATCTATTTCTCAGCGTTGGTCTGTGTTTTATTTATTTCGTTTTACAGTGACTGGAGGGTCGATTACAAGCCCACAGCTAGGAAAAATAGTAGGCTACATGCAAAAAATGAAATCCCACTAGCAATATAATTATGTGTTGTTAGGATAGCAAAGTAAAAGGGATGATGCTTCCCAAACACTTTCCTTAAATCTTTCCCTGGACACGAATAGCCTGCTAGTTGCGCTAATTATTGATAATTAATATTAGGCATGATTATTAGCCTTTTTACTGAAGTCAAAATTGAACAACTCTACAAAAACAAATCAATGCATAATAGTAGGGATCATTTTTAGCACTCACGAATGAACCATACTCATATATATGTATTTTGCACGTGGGCGAAAGATATCCAAATGCAGATTTTGCATCGGTTCAGTTGGTCATGCAACTTTGTCGTGTTGACCAACAAAATGCTGCTTTGTTTGAAAGTAGAGTTGGTTAACAGCACCGAAAAAAATCAAGTATATGGAAATAAGGAGTGGAAAACCCTGAGCAACAGCAAATCGCTGTGTCAGGTAGTGACGTGTGTTTTGAGAATGAGTTTAGAGCGTAATTCATATTGTTTACACACTGGGTGCATTGCATTGCCGTTGTTATGTGTATGTTAAATATTACAGTTTGGATGCTTTAACTGTGAATTACAAAAGTCTTTAAACTGACACTGTATCTATACTTTGGGAATTTAGCAAATTAGGTAACACAGATGCAAACGTCTCTATAAAAGCTATATTTAGGCTATAATATCACAAGAATTGTGCTTGCTGGCTTCATAGCTTTCAGTAGTGTAACAACAAGGGAAATATGCAAATAAAAAAGGGGTAGGCACCAGCAGCTTTTTTTTTTTTGTTATTTCAAGCAATGGTTATGATCTGGATCGTGTTTGGCTATGGTTTGGTGCTTTAATCACCACTGAATAATTCAGACTTACTTGGCTGGCCTGTTCAGAGAGCTGAGGGTGAAGGTTTTGAGTCCTACAATGAACCCAGTGATTCGATAGCCATTTTCTGGAAGAGCAAATTTTCAGAGTCATGTATTTTAAAACATATTTCATATGCTTATTTATTAGGTCTGATGTACAGCAGCTCCTGGACACTTAAGCCACACTTTTGGCTAAAATGTAAACATTTACATTTAAAACTAAATGGCATCTGCGAATAAATGCTGCTTGGGCTTTTCTCAAAAGGACTAACTTTGCTTTTCTTTTGTTTTAACTTGTATTATATTTGGTGATTATTTAGTGCATGTATGAAGTCAGTTCAAAAGTTCAAAACAGTGAAACCACAGGTGTTGTTCATCACAAATAATTTTATTTTAAATCTTATGTTAATTGTTTTATTATTTATAATTATTATTTGGTGAGATGTTTCCCTTGAAAAGTGTGTATGTGCAATATTTCAGTAAACCGTGAACGGCTGCTTTCGTGTTAAGCGGGCGGTTCCAGGTCATGGAACATCCCCTTGAGTTTATGCAACTTTTATATCTTCAGACCCTGCACAGTTTCCCTATTGCACTAAAAATATAACACTGGAATTACTTATGCATGAACTCACAGAAGAATGCTGATCTCTACGTTAACCCTAAAATGCATGCATGACTTGAGCATTTTTGTTCACATTAAGTGTTCTTTTCATCATTAAGCTGTCTTTGGTCATATTGTTCTAACATTTGGTTTACCATTTTTACATTAAATTTGTATTAATATTTTTTTGTGGGTAAAAATATATATATATATATATTTTTAAATTTCCCATCTGTTGTCTCTATACAGTATGTTATGTTATAGGCAAAGTCAACAATGCCCATGCTCAAATTTATATTTAATAGGAAAGTATACAGCAAGATGCCATTTAGCAGATGACTTTTTCTAAATGGATTTACAGTGAATTTCTTTCAGCTGTCAACCTCCCTAAAACAGCCTGAAGATATAAACACACTCATGTTTTCTTAACGAGCTAAATGAGTGCATGCCATTGACTTAAAAAACCCAATACCATAACAGAAAACTCTTTGCATTTTTAAAATTTTAAAAAGTATTATTTAATTATTAATCATTCTTCCAAATAAAGGCATCTCCAAATGTCCCCAAATGAATTTAGCAACAAATCTGTCCATAAAACCAAAGTACAATATGTAAATCAAAAAATCTATAAATTATCTTCAATATATTTAATTGACAAACTTTCTATAGACATCAAGCATCAAATTACATCTTGCATATTACATCTTTTCTTCAAAATTCAGGTATGGCTTCTGAATTGTATCTCTTTATGCAAATGTTCTAACCATTACTGTTGATCAACATTTAGACCTCATATTAGCTTTTGGACGACAAACTCATGCTTTCTGGCTGATGATGCAGCGCTGTTGTTTTAAAGTGATCAATTCAGTGTTTAGACACAAAAACCAGATGGTTTTTATTCAGCTCTGTGTATTTGCTCAAGCTGGAGCCACTAGGTGAGATTGTTCTGCTTTTGACAAGATGTCACACCTGTAAGGTTGAAGCCAACAGAAGGTGTTGTTAAACTAAATCACACAAAAAAGAAAATCCTAAAAGGAATACTAATGGAATATTTATCATAATTTGACATGTCAAAGTCATCTTTACAATACTTTTCACAAAACAAATTCTTTTAAAGCAGCTTTACAAAGCCCAATGTCCAAAGTCGGTAAGTCAAAGGTGTCAGTGGCAAGGAAAAATCTCCTTAAGATGTAAAGGGAGAGAAACCTTGAGAGGAACCAAGTTTGGGGAGCCCATTCAACTGGCATATATGTAAATGTATGCTAAAAATGATCTACTTACATAATGTGTAATAGTATAGCAGATGTTTAGTGAATAAATCATTAAATAATTTTATGTTATCCTACAGCAGAATCTTATTTGATTCTTACAAGATTATTATTTGATCCTTGTTGGTTCCAAATTAAGACAGATGGATATTCTTTTATGAATATGTTTTGACAAAGATTTGACCAGTATGTGGACTTTTTATCTGTTTCTTGCAAATTATGGAATAAATAAATATTACAAATATATATTTTTCTAAACATAACATGCGTGTTCTCTTGAGATTGACTTTTACTATTTTATGTTTTCATGCTTGTGGTTACAAAGACCCCTAGTGATGTATGGATCAATTACTTTATTTTTATTTATTTCTTTAGGCCTGCATTTATAACCAACATTCTGTAAACCATTTTGTTACTATAAACTATAAAACAGAAAGGACTCAAATGAGTGAAATATATATTTTGACCTTTTGTGAAAAGGCATATTTTGTTTGGGTCAAATGGAGTGACCCTACAAATGTAATGGTAACAAATTACAATAAGGTTCTGTTAGTTAACTACATTAGTTTACATGAACCAACAATGAAAAACGTAACACTTTGGATTAGGGAACACATATTCACTATTAACTACGAGTTTTTTTTCTGAGCTAATCGAAAACCAGTAAATGTCTGCTGAAGCTTCACCCCCACGTTTTACCACAAAGTAGCCAACTAGGTCCCCAGCAAGATATATTGTAGAAAAGTACAATAAAAGAAATGAAAATAAACAGCAACACCCCAAACAGAGCATGAGGGCTGGAGTGACCAGCACAAACATGACAGCATACGTGGAGTGAAGAGAGAGAGAGAGAGACATTGAAAGAGCGATAGAGCAAGAGCAAGAGAGGGAGGGGAGGGGAGGGGGAATCGAGCTTTTAAGAGATTTGATAGAGATTAGAAGAGGCACAGTGTTGAGAAATATTGTATGTTCGATACGAATCTCATTTCATGGTGAAAAGGCAGAGAGCGCGCGCGAGGACGCTGACGGAGCTGCGGAACGCGCGACTGAATGAATGCATGAATGAAACGATGAAGAAGAGCTCTGGGCTTTCTGTAAACAGGTCATAGGTGATCTCAGCAGGTCATAGGTGAACTAAACAACTGCCAAAAGCTTCAGGTGGTTTGAGCGAGTCGTAATGTCTTCGAGGGTTTGAGGAAAGGTCGTGGATGTCTCGACAGACTCCTGGAGAAAGTTCAACATCAGGATGAACAGGTAAAAATCGGAATATAATGTTTATATTTGTGTCGTGCAATGTGTTTGGAATAGCCTATGTCGTTTGCTTCAACAAAGTTTATTCGGTTTTCTGTCAAATGTTATTTTTTAAGTTATTATAACATTTGTACAACGCACGGACAAAAATGCCAGTGTTTTTTCTTTTTCTTTTCATTTTTCATTTTATTTTATATACATCCTATACTTACAACTGTTAAAAAACGATGTAAATGCAGTACTAAATGAATTCTATGGCGAATATCAATCGTACGTATCAAGGTACAATGTATTACCATGGTTTTGGACACTGCTGTGATGATAATACTGTAGTAGGTATTCCTTGAAGAGCTTTTGAGTAAATGCTACATGAATATACAGTAGGATTCAGCACCGTATGTTAAAGTACCATGGTAATACCTTCTGGTTCCATCATTATAAATGGTTTTTGGGACAAAGAAACGTATTTTGGGGCACTAGTATTGGTCATACTATGGTATTTTTTTGAAGTACAATAAACATACCTTGAATATAGTATATGCATATGGCAATTATTTGGTACCATGATATGCATATGTATATATATGACATACGTACATGATATATTTATTATTTACAATTATTAGATTACATCACTGTATCATTGTACTTAAATAAATGTGTTGGGCATTGTATAATGTAACAATGTTTTTTTAAGTGACAACCCATTATTTATTTTTTTAATTTCTGTCATTCCCATCATGTTTTAAATGTAGTTTATGCTAAAATGTGACAAACGCATATCTTAATAGTGACTGTAAATGAAACTGTCAGTCAAATGCTGCTGAAATAATAGATATTCCACAATATTTGCGTATAGTCCAACCAGAGCAATCTAAAAATGGACAGAGGTTGAGAATATGTTTTTTAATAATTTTGTTCACATTTAATAATGTGTGATTTATCAACGCATCTTAAATTCGGTTTGGCTTTCGGATGTGTCTCTATTATGCAGAATTTAGTGGGTAGTGAGCACTATATGTACAATTATTTAAAGGTTTGCATTAATGCACGCATTATTTCATAATGTAGATTATCATATAGGCCTTGACGTGTCCATCACGATTACACAAAAGAGGAGTTAAATAGCTCTTGTAAGGCTTTGACACCCATTGCAATATAGCTGACTTTTGTGCTCTTTTGTGCATTTGTCTTGAAGCTCCTTTTATCTGCTTTCCATGTCCTGTAGGATGAATTCCTAGTTTCTTAATCCATGCTATGAGGTCTGTCGAGTCTCTTTGAATTATCATTGCAGCACTGAACCCCCTGTCGGCTGTGTCATGCTTCTGTGCATGAGAGGTCAGCATTTAAAAGTCTTCCGTTTGTGTGAACAATGTCATATGTCGTCAGGGATGTTTGCAAAAAGCGTTGTAGCTGCTCCCTGTGCCCTCTCACATAATGTCAAGAATTCACAGTGTGTGATCTTCGTCTGATAATGTGTGTGCTCTGTGAGATGGCCCTAGAAAAATCTGAGAAAAAAGAGTTCATGTGAAATCCTTTATGACAGAAGTGATTTTTTTGCACATTTTGAGTGCTTATTTTATTATATTATTTTTACCCCCAGCCACCTGAGCCATAAAAGCTTTATATGGGGAGACTATTTACTCTTAAGTAAATGACGCAATGACAACTCTGATTGGCTGATGGCGCCACAAGAATGCATATAGTTTCTTCACTAGTGACTGTTCTGAGCCAGGATGTCAAGCAGATGGGAAAAAATCATGCTTATGTATGTATTTAATTTTTTTAATACAATATACACAGCAAGGATAACAAACAAAGCAACAACAATGATAGCAAAATAAATAAAAAAGAACTGGCTTTGAAACAGAAATAACAAAATAACAAAGAAACCACAAGTAACACATTGAATTAAGCATGAAATTTTAAAACAGAAAGTCTTTTTTTTGTAAAACATACTCCAGTAATTTTTGTTTTATTTCCAACTTCGAAAAACTTACAGTGAAGAATATAAAAAAAGAGTTACAGTAAGAATTTTCCATATGGATCAGCTGACCCATTGGAAAGACCTGGCCCCCCTTAGTTACTGTTGCTACGTCTGAGAAGCCATTCTGGTCTCACACCACGCATCATGTTCTGACGCTGTGAAAAATACATCACGGAGCAAAGAGGAAACTGACAACATGCCAGCAGACAAGACAGAGCAGGTTAGTTCTGGTATGAAACAAAGTTTTAGCTTTCAAATTTTGTACGTTTTTAGGAAATTCAAAAAATAAATACAGTTTTGTGGTTCTTTAATGTGTCGTGACAGGTTGCTGTAGCACCTCAGTTCAAGCGGCACGTGAACTGATCATCTCTTCCTCTTTACTAGTCTAGCACAAAATAAACTTGAATGAACATCAGAAGGTATTTTGTTTCAACCGTGAAAAGATGTCAATAGACACCATTTCTCAATTTCAAGTCCGCAGATGTTAAACTTTTCTCCTGTCTGGTTAGTTTGTCGGACAGAATGACGGATTCAGCATTATGATTGATCAGATCACCTGTCAATCAAACTCCTGGCAAAGGGAGGCCTGAGGAAATATAGAAAGGACTGAGTGTTAGAAACCGATAATGTAAGTTGGCCTAAAAAAAATCATGCCGAAGTTTTTGAACGGGCTTTTGGTTAAATGCCTTGGCGAATACAAGCTCAAGATATTTTCACATTTATTCTAAGATAAAATACATCAATAATACTCCCAATTGATTAAAAAAAATGCTTTTAGTTGTCTTGAAAAAGGCAGAGGTTGTCAGGGACGTTTAACATTATCATTCCGAATCGGTAAACTCATCTACTTACTAGTCTGTCTACAGCCTCATTGTGTTTATAATAACACTCCTTCAAACTATTCTAAAATCTTCAAGTCAAATGTTTTTAAATAAAAATTTGAACAGTTTGTTGGCAGCTTATTAGTGGTGACATTAAAGTCATGTGATCATGGGTTCATGTATAGCCTATGTTTAGCTCTAACATTTCTAAATGTTGTGTTCATTTGTGAAGATTAAATGTGTAAGAATTATGTTTCCTGCAATAATCCAAAAGCCAGTGGAAATTGCGTTTTGTCTGGGGAACGAGGGTGGTTGGCTTACAAAACTGTCATCACTGAGGCACTCTATATTTGGGTTTGACTAGGTAGCAAGAAAATCCCAAATATCACACATCCTTATAAGATTGTTTTAGGAGTTACATTTTTGTAACCAAAAAGCCATGCATGTAGAGTAGCATCGGTTGCTTGACATATAGACTTTGTCCCAAATTGCCCACTTGAAGTGTATTTCTTGTGATGGTTGTCTCTTGTACATGTCGGTGAATCCACAGAGACAGTAGCATGTCTCATTTGCCATTTTGTGATTCTGAAGGGATCTCTTTAAGGTCGCAGCACACCCTCGATGCATCCTTTTGCCTGATGCAGACTATTACCTGCCATTTTATGCACCATTACGTCACCAAAGTGTGCGGCATTTCAGACTGGGGTGTTTTTTGCTGCGCATCTATATTGTTTGCTGCTCAATGCGGGATTTGCTGAATTTCCTCTTGTCCATTATTTCCTGAATGAAGCTTCCTATCCAGGTAACAAGAAGATGAATGAGCTTTCAAAATACTCCCTGTGTCTGTTACAACTATTACGGACAGTCTATTGCAAACTCCCTCAGCTTATTTCTGAACCGCTGACCTCATTGTTGCAGAATGGTCCATCTTAATCCAGGTACACTGACACCCTTTTTTGTGCTGGGTCACTTTGACTCCGTCTAGTCTATCATTTCGGAACGAGTTCTCTCAAACTTCTCTCTAACAGCTCCTAATGGATATCAGCTGCAAGATTTAGGTCTAATACGAAGGAAAAAAGCCCCCAATGATTTGTTGTATTATCCATTATTCCAGCCCTTCATTTCTGAAGAGTGATCACATTATCTTGAGTAAGTATGTCACGCTGGGAATGACCTCACCATTTGTCACCAGCCCAGACACCCGAATGGGCATTAATAGTTTGAGCTGATGAATTTTAAAAAGCATTAACTGAGACTCTGTTCGCAGACTACGAAATGAAATTGGGATTTTGGTTGAACACGATATAAAAAAATATCATGTTTTTGGCAGAGGGATTAAAGAAATTGTGATAAGAAATGATTTTTTTTTGCAGAGGCCAATCCCAGTAATTAGATTTCTACTTTAAATCAAGTCCGTAGAGTCATATAATGCTTAAGTTAATTGCATATATTGAAGGAAAAGCAAAGAAACTTGCAATGAATGACAGAAATCCGGTATAATAGTCTGCAGACTGCCATTATTGACTGCATATTAGCCGTCTCTGATGTGCAAATGATTTAGAAAGTGCTTTCCTCTCCCTTTGAAATGCCTCATAAACATGCTGCTTTTTATCATTCACTTGGGGTGGGCTTTTCATCGGTGGCTTTTATTGCTTGTTTACAGGTTTGTTTGGGATCACCATTGGGATGTGTCCTGTGAAAGCCGTTTGCCCCGTCTGAATGCACAGAGCGATCTTGCGTTTACTTTAATGCCACATTACCGCGTACGTTCGCTGCACGATGAACGTCAACCGTATGCAGTCCTTCACAAACAGTGATTACTGTGATTAGATGATGCCACCATGGATTATTGAAACAGCCCATTATGTTTAACAGCTTCAGATGATGTTTTATCACCGTGAAAATGATATTTACCAGAGAGAGTGCAGGGAAGAGCTTGTCTCCTTCGATTATCGTCTGACGTCGTGCCACTGCCACTTCAGTGCCAACCCAGAATCAAATTACTTACTATAAATGAACCCACTTTCAAAACAATTAGTTTGCAATATTAAAGATGTCTTTTAATTTCAGAAATAGCAGTGGGGTGCTTTGGTACACTCAAGCACACACATCTCCAGATCATATAAGGGAAAAAATAGGCGATAACAGTAAGGGAGACTATAGATATTTAATCTGATTTGTGTTAGCTGAATGAATTTAAAGGGAAACCCTTTGGCAGGCCGAGAAGCTGGCGGAAAAAGAGCATGTGAACGGTTTAGGATTTGATTAGGCTATTCGAAGCAAATTCAATCTGCAGTTCCTACTGTAAATGCAATCAGGGCTCATAAGGAACTGGAACAGCAGCGTTTGTTCGATATCTGAAGTTGCTGCATAACACCTGTCACTGAGTTGATGTTGCAGTTTCGAAGCAACTGCAGCAAAAAGCAGATGCCGCCGCTACAGCGTTGTGCTCTGGAGTGTGATGTAAAATTTTCATCAAAATGTAATGCCTCGCTACTAAGAGGTTCTGAAAGCTGTCAGATGCAGCTCCAATGATTTATCCTTCCACTCTCGTACATAAACCATGGCTTGTGTTTGGAATGGAATTCTTGAGTACTGTTGACTGCATATACTGCACAATATCTACTGCCTATTTTTTTTAACAGTATACAGTATGTCATGAGAAACATTCACACAGTAGCATGCTAAATTTTCACATCCTTCACTACACTGAATGTTTTATAAAGTAAATATATTGTGGATTTTGAATCCAAGTTTGCATAAAAAAACGTGTCTTAATGTAAAGTCTATACTTTGGTTCAAATTTCTCAGTGGTAGTGTAAAACAACACCTTGCCAAAAACAGCTCTGCACACAGCAACCCGTTTTGTTGCATGTTGCTTATCAAATGCCTTTTATGGTTATATTTCATGTTTTTACTTTTGACATAATAAAGTTTTTCAAAAAGTAATGCATTTGGTTATCAATGATACGACAAAAGATATTCAGAATAAGCCATATGTAAAGTATATGTGTATAGAAGTCAAAGAAAAATAAAAGTAAATATTGTTTATGACTCACCGTGTCATTTCCAGTCAAACTTTGCCAAATGATAATATTTAAAAAATATTATTATTTACTATTATAATTTTATTATAAAAAGTCTTTATTGAAAAAAAGAAAAAAATGATCAAAATTACATTTAGTTAGGATGCATACATTTCTAGTTATTGTAAGACAAAGGAATTAAGTTCTTTTTAAAAAAAAAATTGTAGTTTCCAGCAGCGTTATTTTAGTACCGTTGAGATACTATTATAGCTTTAATACAAAATTTTAATTACTTTTTTTGAATTGTATTTATTTTTATTTTTTCGGGGGTTTTTTTCATTTGAATGAAAGTTTTATGGATGTTGATGTGTTTTTCTTTTTTAGTAGTTTTTGTTTATTTTATGTCTATATGCTTTTATTCATTTTATTTAAGTTCTAGTTATTTTAGTACATCAAGTAAAAATAAAAATAAAAAATATAATTTTTTAATATTTTACTTTAAATTCTTTTAATGTTAATTTAATAATAANNNNAAAAATAAAAAATATAATTTTTTAATATTTTACTTTAAATTGTTTTAATGTTAATTTAATAATAAAAAAGGTTTTAGTTTTAGTTAAATAACCCTGTTCCAGGCAATGTATGAAACAAAATCAAATAATCTCAGAAACTTAATCCTAAATCTCATGATGATTCATCCTGTCCTTTTGTTCATGTACAGGTCTGTTTGTCTTTCTCCAGTGCATCTCTCTTTGCATCTCTGAGTAACTGTATAATCATCCTATAGACTAGAGCTTTATTTCTATACGCTCTCAACATCAAAGTTAACTTTTTTGTATTGAAGTTTTAGCTACTGGCTACAGTCTCTCCCATTCTTAGCTCAATTCCATCTTTTCTCTCTCTGCTTTCTGAACAAATTCAGTCTTTCATTGACCTTTGAACCCTTTGGAGAGCCACTCATTCCACAGCTGGTCTTACAATCACTACACATCAGAGCAGTTGGGCTCCATTCCCCGGAGCTTCACCACATGCCAGACTATATCACTCTCCATTCACAGCGTTTCAGTGCAGTGCCGTTCCCAGCGGACGCTTTGAGAATGAAACCTGCGTCTTTAAAGCACATTGTGTTTGGTCTTGTTTATGATGTGTTATCCACTGTGCATGAATAGTTAGAGAGTGCTAGAAATTCAAATTACTTTTTTAAAAGTGTTTTTTAGTCTTCCAACGCTTTTTCCATAAAACACTATTGTAGAATCACTGTCATGAGAATGTTGTGAATCTACTGAATTCAGCAGGAAATTTGCAATTCAAGAATGTAAAGTGAAAACTCAAAGGTTTGCAAAAGTGACATAAAAAGTTTCAAGCTTCTGACATGAGGTGATTGTGTATGATTGCTAAGGTGTTCTTAGTATTTTTTTAATGTGTTGCAATGTGGTTGCTGGGTGGTTATTTACTTGCCCAAGTCAAAAGTACATGCAAAACATAAATGCAAGGATTTAATATTTAGGATTAGGGCTGCATACTTAATTAAAATAAAACCAAAATCGCAATATAGAAAATGCTATAAAAAAATTAAGGCTAAGTATTAAATAATAAATATTTGTATTGTCATTTTGCAGTTGTATTGTCAAAAAAAAAAAGTATTATTATTTTATTATTTTTCTTAAATATATTTTTATTTAAGATATTTATATTTTTAAAATTTGTATTACAATGTATTTTTTATAATAGTAATATTTGTTGTGTATATACTGTATATATATACATATATTACAGTGTCATTTTACAATCGAAAAAAAACTTATTTGTTTAATAATAATAATAATAATAATAATTTATTATTATTAATATTATTATCAATTAATATTATTATAATTATTATTATTCATATTATAATTATAGTTATAATGATATCGTAGCCTTACAAAACAAAAAGAGAAAAAATCTATTTAAACTGCAATCACAATTTCACTAAAACTTAAAAAGGCAACAAAAAAAACGTTTAAACCATTTAAGTTTTAAAAAACGAAATCATCTCTAATAATTGCACCCCTTTTCTTTCTCATGTACATATTTTTGTTTATCTCTGACAGGTTCCTCAGATAGTGGATGAACACGTGCGTGTTTGATTCCTGGTCATTATGACATCACATCCTCCTCTGTTCTCATTGGACCATCAGGTCGGGATGTTCCGGGTTTTAAGCTGGAGCAGCTGTCACTCTACCACATTGCCACGCCTCCTGTGGATTCTGTGGGTGTGGCTAAGCCCATGTTCATCAGTTCACCAGCACTCGCACCCACATTCCATCAAAATCCCGGGGGACGTCACCTTGGGGGGCCTTTTCCCAGTCCACGCCAGGGGTCATGCAGGGATCCCATGTGGAGAAATAAAAAAGGAGAAAGGAATCCACCGGTTGGAGGCCATGCTGTACGCACTGGACCAGATCAACAGCGACCCAGAACTGCTGCCCAACATCACGCTAGGGGCCCGGATCCTCGACACGTGTTCCAGGGACACTTACGCTCTAGAGCAGTCTCTGACATTTGTCCAGGCCCTCATTCAGAAAGACACGTCTGACATCCGCTGCTCCAACGGCGAACAACCGATCATACGCAAGCCTGAGCGTGTGGTGGGTGTGATAGGGGCGTCAGGAAGCTCAGTGTCCATCATGGTGGCCAATGTCCTGCGACTGTTTGAGGTGAGAACTCATCAGTCTGTCTCTCTATCTATCTATCTATCTATCTATCTATCTATCTATCTATCTATCTATCTGTCGATATATCTGTCTGTCTGTCTATCGTTCTGTCTATTATTCTGTTGTTCTATTGTTTTGTGATTTTGTTGTTCTATGTATCATTCTAACTTCTGTTCTATCTACCATTCTTTCGTTGTACCTATCACTCTGTCAGTTTATCTGTCTACCGTTCTATCTATTGCTCTATTGTTTTATTGTTCGATCTATTGTTCTGTCATTCTCTCTGTCCATGAGGATGATTAAACGTTAAGATAATTAAAACATTAGGATTATTAAAAAAAAAACAATTACAGTTTTTCTCAATTGCTTTGGCACATTTTTCTAAAC
>SCHK01434103.1:0-13924 GCA_004124795.1 Poropuntius huangchuchieni | reverse complement strand
ATATTCTAATTATATGACCAGCACCTATATATACTGATCTAAGTGCACCTACAGCAGATTCAATAACTAGCAATTTGATCCCTGGTGAACAGAGCTTCAGCTAAATAACAGCCATTGTTGTGCAAAACCAAAAAAACCCACAAAACATTGATTATTAAAGGAGCATTAAGATGGAAAAGATGCATTAATATGGCATTTTCAGTCGCCCCAAAGGGCAGTAAATCCCTTGAGTGGTCATGCATTCTTTATATTGGCTGGTTCTTTGTGTGTCTGTGAGTGAGGGAACTAAAACGGGCACGTTGCAGGCTTTACCCCAGCCATCTGTCTGTCTGTCTGTCTGCCTGTCTGTGCTTCAGTCTGACAGCTGCTGGTCACTTCTGTCTACGGCTCCTGACAGCTAATGCTGTCTGCTAATGCTGATGGCCACTTTCAGCCCAACTGACCGTGAAACACAATGCCCCTGTACCAGAACAGAGAGCATTAGAGATATTGATGTTTGAAAAGACATACAGACGGAATTATGTATTTTAGCCACGTTATGACCTTGCGTGTCAGGTTGTGTACTAAGATTTTAGCAAAGAAAATGAAAGGAATGAAAGTCATATTCTTTATGGATTAAGCAATTTCAAAATGCATTGGAAATGAGCTTAGTGGGAAAAAAAGCATTCATCTAAAATGGAAGACAAATGCTATTTAATTCAGTACGATGATATATAGTGTATATAAAAATAAAAGCTTTAAATGTTCAGAATATAAAAATATCTGTCAGTACCGCAAAACTTCTAAATATGAGGATTCTTCAGCAGGCGCTTTCTGGAGAGAACCTGCCAAAATTACACAAGGGTGTGAGAGACGTCTTTCGGGCATAGTGCATGTACACAGTCAGGTAAAGTTCAGGGTTCGACTGTCACTGCTGTTTGATTGACACATGTTGCATATAAACTACGTGAGTATGATGTCATAAGGGCTTTCTGTTTCCTTTCGCCTTTAGATGATTTAGAAGAATTGGCAAAAGTAGAAATGGTTCCAGTTCCTATTTCTGTTCTCAGCTTAGCCATCTACACTGTTTCATTACAGTAATTTCAAAGATCTAAATGTGAAAGGCAACAGAAAGCTCTTATGACAACATACTCATTTAACTCATATGGAAATGTCATAGGAGATTTCTGTTTCCTTTGAACATGTTTCAGAAGAATTAGCAAAAGTAGAAATAGTTCCACTTCCTAGTTCTATTCTCAACTTTTCAACTTGAATGTGTCAGGAGTTCAAATGTTTTGTTTTGTTTTCCTTCAGCAAGGATGCATTAAATTGATCAAACGTAACTGTAAAGACATTTCTAATGTTAGAAAAGTTGGGGAAAAAACTGAAAAAAAAAATAAATTGCTGTTTGTTGAGCAGCAAATTAGCATATGTGACTTTTATGTGATCTTTACTTAATATCCTAATGATTTTTTGCATAAAAGAAAAATCAACAATTTTGACCCATACAATGTATTTTTGGCTACTGCTATAAATATATCCGTGAAACTTAGGACTGATTTTATGGTCCAGGGTCACATATTAGGATTTCTGGAGAAATGGCAAAATTTACAGTATTACCGTTTTTCAAATAAATGCACACGTTCATTTACATAACAACAAATTTTTGAGAGCCTCTAAACGCAAACATTTAAAAGCAGGTTTCAAATTGCACAGTTTTGAAAACAATACCATTATTGTCTTTGTGTAAACTACAAAAACGTGAATTTGTAAAAACAGTCACGCGCATCTATTACACGGTCAGTCTATAGTTATGTGCGCAGTGTTTACAAAGAGACATCGCCATCTACTGGCCTGACAGGCAAAATACAGTGTTTTTAGCCATTTTCACTTATCCGTATGAATGGATCGTTGGCAACTTTTAAAAAACCTTTTACATTTTTAGTGCATCGTTGTTTAAACATACTCTCAGTGAACATAAGAGACTTTCAAAAAAGTCTTAAAAAAATCGTACAGAATTTTTGCATGGAAATATATATATATATATATTAACGGTAAAGGAATATTTCAGCCCAAAATAAATATTGTGGCATCATTTACTTATTTTCCCATTATGGATACTGTTTCATATAAAATAGATGGGGACTACAACCAGCAAGCTCCAAAACAGACAATAAAAGTAGTCAATATGAGTAACTCAGCGAAAAGTTGAATGGACTATGTTTTTCATTCACTTAGTATTGATATAAAAGATTTTATAGTCCCTTTTTGTCTGTTTTGGAGCTTGACGGGCCCAATCCCCCTCCACTGTAATTGCACAGTTATTTCATACTGCAAAACCTAGAAGAGAAAAAAGGTTGACATTAGGTTGAGTACCTGATGACTAAAATGTTTGGGTGAAGTATGTTGAGAAGGTCACACTGACTGTATGTCTGTCTCATTGTCACAAGTCAGGTTCTAACTAATGTAATGCCACCACATGTGAGGTTCTTGATTTATTAAAATACAACTCTTGAGGAGTCCTTCTTACATCTGTGCAAAACCACGCATGTAGGCATATGACTGTCTGACTCATTTGGGGAAATTTTAGCAGAAGTGGTTGGTAAGTCAACGGGCGTTGGCCTCGAGGCACCTCGCTGACTTTTTTAGTTTATATAAGGGAAACAGAGTTGCTAAAATCAGAAACTCAGGAAGCCAATTGTTAATTTAAGGTTCATGATGATGATGATACTGCAGCCACCTTCAGATTGGGATGGCTTTGGCTGTGTCCTTTCTCTAATTCGGCAGAATGACTGACTCCAGTTCAACGGACCGCCCGACTGCCTCTTTGTTTGAGGTTTGGACTGTTTAGACAATTTAGACCATATTCTTAGTCTCCAGACCTTCACAACTAGGTGAGAAACTTTTGCCAAACCTAGAACTTTGCAGACCATAATTCAAGACAGTTGCCTTCTGAAGTGCCTTCTTGAAGAAATTATAGCACATCAAAAATGCTGAATATGCGCTTGACAATAACGCTGTTCCTCATCATTGCATAATCAATTGATGAATTACACAAACATCTATTTTTATAAATGAGTAAGAATAAGCAACACAAATAAGATGATTTCAGTGTAAATTTCTCCCAAGCTGAAAAGGTCCATGCCTTGCGATTCAAATTTATTTATTACTCTATGCTCTTACTGTATGTCAACAATCATCTAAGTCTATTATCTATTTCTCCTTAAGAATGTTAGGAAAAACCGNATGCCTTGCGATTCAAATTTATTTATTACTCTATGCTCTTATTGTATGTCAACAATCATCTAAGTCTATTATGTATTTCTCCTTAAGAATGTAAGGAAAAACCATCTGAGACAAAGTACTTAAAACTGAGAACTTCAAACTCTGCTCATCACAAGTGTTTCAAAAAAAGATAAAACACTCTACTCTTGTATGAAAAAGGAGAACGTCTGAGCTATTTTAACACTTTTCCTTCTTCAAATTGTCAAATCATGTAGCCAGCAGCAGACATTTTAACCATTTTAGCCTTGGCTCTTAAAAATGATCAATGTGTGATTGACTACAACACTCTTATCCATCACATCTTTATCAATTGATGAATTACTGCTGCCATGATTGCTGCAAATCTACAGGAACATCTATTTTTAGTGAATATGACAGGAAAAAAGGTTCCAAAAGGGTGTAATGGCATTGAAGAAACATTTTGGGCTCTCCAAGGAACCTTTCAGTGAACAGTTCTGTGTGAAAAACATCTGAATAATCTAAAGAACTGTTATCCACTGTAAAGAACCTTTTGTCTGATGGAAAAGTTCCATGCATGTTAAAGGTTCTCAATGGAACAATTGATGCCAATAAAGAACTTACTTTTAAGAGTGTTGCTGCAAAAGTGATGCAACTGTTTTGCTCTGACTCCCAAACACCAGATGAGATGGTTTGCAGTCTGCACAATGCTTGAATGAGACAGAGACAGACATGCCCGCATCACAAACACAATCACAGCGGTGGGTCACAGAGGGTTTGATGGGGAAAAATGAAAGGAGATCAGTCCCCTTAATAGCCACAGTGATGTCGCTTTCTCTGTACTGGCAAATAACGTTCCTCCATCAACGTTAAAGCACCATAAAGTGTGGTAATAAGGTTAGGAGATTGGAAGAGGGTTAGGACCTCTAGAATGTTTTGAATATGATGTTAACCTTTAAAAAGATGAATCACAAGTGAGACGTCTTTAGAATCTTAACTGTTTCTCCTAGATAACAAAATTAAATATTTAAAAACACAGAGAAATACAGCATATCCCATTCTGTTTGTGAATTATCGCAAAACAGTACGTTCTCTTCTCTTCCAGATATCATTTCCTACAGTGTCAGTGAGCTGACAGATTGTTGTTCATTCCTGCCTCTTCCTTTCATTAGTTTCTATCTGCATCTCCATCTACCTCTCCTCCTCTGCCGCTCTCCTCCACACCTCCTCTAACTCAACATCAACCTCAAAACTGCTGAGTTAATTCACTGTGAGCAGAGTTTATTAGTACATAAAATGCTTCTCTGCCCATAGAATAAGAGCTCTTTAATATCTCAATTGTTATGGGAATAAAAGAAGAGCAAAATGGCTTAAATGCCCTGGTTTATCTCCTGAGGAAAAAGGCCCAGGTAATCTCATTTGTGTCTCCTTTGGAGTTTCATGTTTAGAGTTTTGTGCAAATTCTGCAAACAAAACAAGAGATTTCAATAGAATTTTTTAATCAAAATCTCCCAAACTGAGATAGTCCACACTCTGCTATTTACATTTATTTATTACTCTATGCTCTTACTGTCATTTGAGTCTATTTTTAGTTTTAAGAAATATCTGAAACAAATTACTTCAAACTGAGAACTCCAACCTCTGGATGTCCACCAAAAAAATAAAAACCCTGTTCTTTTGAATGGAAAAGGAGAACATCTGAGCTATTTTTAACACTTCTCCTTCAAATTGTCAAATAGACAACAGCTGTAGAAATATGAAACTAGCTTTGTCTAACGCTGAGGTCTATGGAACTTATTACAAAGGCTTGTTTAAAGGTATATAGGTAATTGAAAATTAGCATGTCCATATATTTTACACTTTTTTAAGTACAGTATCACACAGCTGCATAAAATTTCATGAAAAATAAATATATATACAGATATATAAATAAAATGTGAAGAAGCAACTGCATAATACACATACACATTGATTATAGTTCATTAAGTGTTTCTGTGGCTATGACACACACATGCACACATAGACAAAATTCTGGAGCTGGGTGACCTTTACGTTACAGCCAAGCAAAACATACACACGCGCGAGCCTCACAACAGCAAAATAACCACATGCGCACACAGCCAACTTATCATTAGCAGCATCCAAATGACTGTAAACAGACTATTATTACCTTAAAAACTGCTATCCAAAGAACGTCCACAGAAACGCAGCGGGGGAAAATGTAAATAAAACCCAAAACAAATCCAGTGCGTGACTCAGACCGGTACAGGATTCACTGTGATCCAAGATTCAATCCCGAACGTGACTCTGTCCGATACAAGTGCATTACTGAGTCAAACAGCCCGCTAAAAAGTCTATAGCTGCAACCGTAAAATCAAAAAGCTCCATGGGGCAGCCGTGAACCGAAAACAGCAGAGCTGTCATAAACTTTTCCCCTCACTGCTCACACCATCTGCATTGGAGTCCCTGGGGAAACCGACTGGCTCCGTTTGCTCTCAGGACGGCCACGGGGGGGCTTTGAGTTCAGCCCCTCAACGTACACACTTTTGAGACAGTCCTCACACACTACGTGAGTCCAGCCGATACACACACAGACAGGAGGACTGCGACCTCAGAGGGAGGGAGAGCGTGTTTGAGGAAGTGTGTGAGAGAGGAGGAGAGATCCGAACACCTCACACACAAACTCCCTGAATCGGTTCAGATTGCACACACACCCGCAGTTAGTCCTCCCTCACTGCCGCGTTTGACATCCCAAACGCTAAATGGTAATGTCTTCTTTGTACTTTAAGTTCTTTGTTGTATTTTTAGCGTTTTCATACGCTTTTTGGTCTAGAAGTGTCCGCACCTGCAGTAGCTACAGAGTTTTTGGCAAGCAGCTCACGCAGGTGTTAAACTTAGCCTAATAGACTTTCTCCACCGCTTGCAAATGATGGATGGATTTGCAAGGTTCTTTTTCAGTGGATTGTAAGTAAATATTCACGTAATCCAGTCAGCTTTTTGTTCTCTTTTTTCTAAAATTAGAAGTGCGTGAGTGAACTGTTCTAAATCTATTCAGATATTTCCCTGACATTTGACCGATTCAGCGAAAAGATTTAATGACATTTAGAACAATTAAACAAAAAAGTCCCCTATATATTAGGGAAAAGAGAAAATTCTACTTAAGCAGTTTTACTAATTTACAAAAATGTAAATAATATTTTTATTTTATATTGAAAATTTACTGTAAATACACACACACACACATAAAATTGCTATAGCCTATATTATTATAATTACTATATAATTATGTCTGTAATGTCTGGAATCTAATGAGAACCACCATAATAATTTATAATAATAAATAATAATTCATTTAAAAGTAACTAACTAACTAACTACAATTAGCCTCTAAAATGTGCTTTTTCATCATGAAAATAATGGCAAAGTTCAGGAGAAGCATTGAGGTAAATATTTGAACTGGGTATTCATTCATTGATTCATTCAAACAGTTCACACTGTTCATGCAGACATTTATTTTAAAAAGAGTAGGCCCTAATTTTGGCTCAATCAGACTTTTATTTTAAGTGAATTAGACCAAAACTGATTCTAAATTGCTTTGGTTTTAGAAATTTGCCAGAAAAGTCCCTACAGTGATATGACTAAATGAGACTCTTTAGTATTCCAGCTGAATTGGGGTTTGATCTGTCTGTCATTGTGGCACTTCAAACAGATATCTAACATCAGACACCCGACTACATTCATGAGCATCGCTTTTCATGATTTCCTTATCAAACCATCAAACATATCGTGGCAACAGGGTGGAGCTCCACAAATACTACAAAAAATGCCTTTGGGTTAACAAAATGTATGCAAAAATGAGAAGACGTCAAAGCAAACGTTTCTTTTGTTTCAGCGCATATTTCTTTTGTAAGAAATATGATTATCTTTAAATTAAACCCAGAGGCCAAATATCGTGTGGACAGAGAGTACGCATGTATTGTAAGATTGGAGAAAACATGAGAGTAAAATTATATGATGTGGTCAACTGGAAATTCAATGTTGGGTGATGCTCTTGTTTGATTCTTCTGATTCATTTTCTGTACATTAAAAGCATGTAAAAGTGGACATTCTCTGATTGTAGAAACTTAAAAAGCTTCTGTTGATCAGGACAGGATGCTTTTCTATATCTTGAGATGGTTGTTTAAACTGTAGTGTTTTCTCTTTGTTCCTTTCGACAAGATTGCTGTACAGTTTCTAGTGGATAGAATCAGGCAGGAGGAGAGAGAGGGAGGGTTTGATGGCTGTTGTAGACTTTATTACTACTGCTGCTGTGAATTATTGAGTTTTTTACAGGTTTGAGAATGATTGCTGCCACTGTATAAGTGTATAAGACGGTCACTCTGCCCATCGTCTTTACACAGGACTGGCATACTGTATGTAACATGAACAACAATAGGCATTGAAAAATTTCCATGTGTTGTAGGGAAGGCCTTTGAATTGAATTTATATATCACATGTGTTTATGTACAGCATTGATGATCAGTTCTTTTTATAGAACATAATGGGTCAATGTGATCCAGGTCTGAATTTGGATCTAATGGGATCTGATTTGGGGTTTGATTCTGGATCTGAATTTGAAACTGTGAATATAGTTTGGGGTATCGATCTGGGTCTAGATTTAAATATTGATTTGAATCTGGATCTGAANGAACATAGTTTTGGATCAGGTTTTTGACCTTGATCTGGGTTAGATTTAGAAGTTTATTTGAATCTGAATTTGGACCTGAAAACAGATTTGGATCTTTTTGGGGGTCTGGGGGTAGATTTAAATCTGGATACGTATTTGAATTTCGATTAGGATCTGAATGCAGTTTGACTCATGCCAGGGCTTTGAATTTAGTTTGGATCTGGAACAAGGTGCAGATTTAAATGTGGATTTGAATCTGGCTTTGGATCTGAATCCTGATCTGTGTGTATATTTAAATTTGGATTTGAATCTGAATTTGGATCTAAACACTATCACGTTTTAAGTATGGAACTAGATCTAGATTTAAATGTGGATATTTGAATTTGGATTTAGATCTGAATGAAATCTGACTCATTTTAGGCCTTTGAATGTAACGTTGCATCTGGATCAAGGTATAGATTTAAATATGGATTTGAATCTGACTTTTGAATCTGAATCGGAACATGATTTTGTATCTGGATCTGGGTGTAAATTTGAATGTAGATTTGAATCTGAACACAGTTTTGGATCTGGTTTTGGGTCTGTATCTGAGTCTAGATTTGAATGTGGAGTTGTATTTGAATTGGGATCTGGCTCTATATTAAATCAGACTCATACCAGGCATTTGAAAATAAATGAAACCTGGTAAAATCTTTCTGTAGTGATGCACACTTCCTGTTATTTTCCATTTTTAATGAATGTTATTTACATAAGTCTATAGATAGGTGTGCTGCTCAGAAAAACAGAAAAACGGCATATTAAAGATTTAACTGTCTGGAAAACCTTATTTATTCAGTCAGTAAAAAGTAGAACACAAAAATAACTAAACATTAAATTGTGGGTTTGATAAATTTATCCTTAGCAAATATTCTACCTCAAACATTTGGTTGCAATTATCACTCTGACCTGCTTTATGGCCCATTGGGTATGAACATCTAACAACATTAACTTTAACCCTTTTAAATTATTTTGGAGCTGTTTATTCTGGGCTGATGCCTCAAATTTAATGCAGTGTGAAACTGTGAAAACTTACTAGTCAAGTCAATTTACACTACGCTGACCTTAATGTACAATAAAAAAGTATAAATATCCATATCATGATTGCAGCAATTAAAAATATTAACCTTTTTCTGTATCCAGATGGAGATCTGCCCCGTTTCATTGGCACTGTGTGCCGTCCACTCAAGACGTTCCAGATCTCTGTGTCATAATTAATCACTGTGGTTACATTGGCTAGCCATGCTGGATGGAGTGCAGAAGTCACCCACTGTGCAACAGCTGCTGATATTCCATTTCCCACAATGCACAAGGATAGACAGAGGTCACAGCGCTTACTGGGATCATCAAACTGTTGCCGTGGTGACTGACCATTGGAAAGTCTGATTCATGATGGATAGTTTGAATGTTTGAACTTTTAAAGCACAAAGATTCATTATTTATTGAACACCATTTATACTTATTAGACTCTTGGCTAAATTAAGATCCACTCAGTTTTGACAATAAGTCTCTGGGGTGCCCTCTAGTGTTATGAGGAATATGTTTCTATAATGTGCAAACAATAAGTTTAAAGAAATAGTTTACCCAAAATTTCATTGAAACAATGGAAAAAATGTAACCGTTTATTCACCAATGGATCCTCTAAAACGAATGGGTGCCATCAGAATTAGAGTCTATCCATAATATTCCATTTTAGCTGGAAACAATTTGAAGTTGAAAATGTCTTAATGATGAATTTATTTATTACAAACATGCAGCTTTTCGCTTCACAAGACGTTAACTGATGTTCTGAAATCGTGTGGATTACAGTTGTGTTATACTGTGGTGTTTTTATCAGCTGTTTGAACTCTTATTTTGACGGCACCCATTCACTTTAGAGGATCCATTGGTGAGCAAGTGATGTAATGTTCAAATATGAGAAGCCAAATATATATAGTGTAATAAAATAAACATTTGAATGTGTATTTTGGATGTTTTCTTTCCACTAGTTATGGAAGCAAAATAGCCCAATAAATTAGCCTCTTAACAACAAATAAGTAACTAACAAATAACTAAAGAACTTAGGTATCCTTTGAATTCATCTATCAAGCCATTAATAAGTTTGTTCTCCCTCTGTGCTCATAAAGATATCCCATAGTCTCTCTTCCCACTGAGCAGTAGATTTATCCAGCACACTGGCCCTATAAAAAGAACCAGACCTGCAGAGAGACAACTCCACCAGGCTCATTTGGGGTGGGTAATGTGTCGGAACAGTTGGTCAGGTTCAGTCTCCTTTCTGTGTTTGTGGATGGATGGCAGAGGGCAGGCAAACACATGGCATGTTTGTTCAGGGCATGTGTCTTTGTAATTGGACGCTAAAATAATAGATGCTTTCCTGCTACTAGTCAGGCATTAAAAACCAAAAGCTGGGCTGATGTAAGCAGGGTTGTTCATAATTTGGAATTAAAAAATACCTTTTAAATTCCAGGTAATTTGCTGAATTTCAATTCAATTGAAGCAAATAAGTAGCCTAATATATATATATAAAATACTTAGAAAAATTAAAATATATATTATAAGTTAAAATATGTTGTGACAGTATTTACCAGTATTCTAATAATAAATAATAAACAAATAAATAAGCATAATTAGTTCAGATAGATTTTATTGCAAAACGTGTGTTATCAAGATTGTGCGTAATGAAATCCCTCCGTTGTGATTGTGTTGAATTCCTTTGAATTCAGTAAATCCGTCCTTCTTTTATTCCAATTCAAACATTTAATAACTTATGAAACTATTTCTTAAATTCTAAACTTTTGCATACACAGACATTTAGGTACATCATTTTAAAGAGAAAAGATCCAGATCAGATGCCATGATGTCCAAATCTGTGTATGATTTTTCTCTGTATCTTGAAAAACAGTTTTTCCTTATAAAATGACAAATATGAGAACTTGTTGACTTTCTGACGTACATCCATAAGCATATGTTCCACCATCTGTAAACACCCCAAATAGTGTTGCTATTCCCAAGTGCAAATGTTTTTCTCTGTATGCATGTCTGTCTGAAGATTTGTCCTCCATTTCTCACAGACTCTGAGCCCCAGGGCAGTAACCTTACTGTCATTATGATGGGACGGTCACCGACGTGCACAGAGTTGAAGTCAGGTCAAGTCAGGGGTCACAGCAAACCCTTATAAATTGTTCCGGTGGACACTAGAGAAGAGACCGCTGAGAACGGAACTCCTGAGAGATGTTTGTCCCTGCGAGATGAACCTTCATGTTTACCCAAGCTGGGAGTAGAGAGGAATCTGCTTGTGTGGTGATAGTTTCAGTGTTGACACATTCCACAGTTCTTGAGCTCTCTAATGCCCTGACACATATAATACGATAGACTCCATCTCTGCTGGAGTTTTGAATGGTAAAGTTTCATAAAAAAGCAAAATAGATTTTTTTTATTTATTCAAAATAGCTTTCAAGGTTAAAAAGTAAAATAAAAAGGTCCCAATATAGAACCTTGAGGGACACCAGTGTTTTACCCCCCATAACAATATTAAAGGATAACTAGATGAATTTGGATATGAATCTTGTTCTGATTTAGATCTAGTTTTGGCTCTAAGTCGGTTTTGGATCTAGATCTGAATTTGAATTTAAATCTGAAATAAATCCAGCAGAAGCAGTTGTTAAGGTGTTATGGGTGTTTTCTAGATGGTTGGTATTGAACCCAAGTTAAAAGAGCCCAATTCTATGATATTCTGGTCTTTAGATAGGGATCAAATCCTTTCTGTAATTTAAAGCGGCCTTTTAGTTGACTTTTATTATCTCTGACATTTCCAATGGCAAGTAGTACAGAAACTGCACAGATAATTTTTCAGATTTATTTAGAGCTTTAGATGCTTTTAAATATTTTTACTTTTTAATATTATTAACTTTTGTGGCTAAGACCATATGTGACTTTCAGACTAAATAGGCTAATTATGGGATGTGTTCATGCAACAGTAGGTATAACCTAATCAAAATTATGAGATTAGTCAAGGACATGTAAAAATTACTAATATTTTTCCAATAAAATGTCATTCATTAAACTTTTTTTTTTTTTGTAAAATGGGTTGTGTGGTTATTAGCAGATGTTCATTATTTATTTATTTTACCATAGTGAATAAGCAGAGATCTGCTTCACAAACAACATGAAATTTCCATGTGACTTCAATCAATTGAAATAAGTTTATGACATTAATTTCCAGGCTACAGGTGTGGAAATTGAGCCTGGGTCAGCATAAGGGGCTCTAACATCAAAGTTTAGAGTTAATTTCCAATGAATAATTTAACTAAGCAGGATTTACAAGGGTTTTGAGGTAGAAGAAAGGATCTGGAGTCAGTTTATAGCGATCCAATCACAGGCCAGGCATGTTGGGACAAGTGCTAGACTTAAGTATCAAAGCCGAGGGGTTCACTCGTACTGACAGGTGCCGTCAGGGGTCATCACACTCTGACGGTTTTATGATTGTCTTCTTTTGAGTGTCTCAAAAGTGTTGTTGATTAAAAACAACTTAGTAGCAGTTTTTATTTAGTAGATTTTCCCCAAAAAAATCTGTTCAGAAAATGCACAGAAAAAAGTCTGCATCTTCCATCTGGGCATCATAAAAGCAGACAGGTTTTAACATGAAAAACAAGACAATTTCAAAATAAAATAGACAAACACATTTTCCCATACATGTAACGTCTTGCTTCAGCAATTTCTTAGAAGTTGTGCAATGACTTTACATACTTACAACAAACAAAAACAGGGCTGCAATATGAAATTGTACATTACCAAAAAATGTGTCATAATTAGTCATGCCAGGCCTCCTAATTACTTATTAAATAACCCCATTTCTTTACTTCTCCCTCTAGCACACTAAACAAATGAATCATGTTGGTTCCGTAGGCCTAATGTTTTTCTGAACTCTACATGGAAAATGTTAAAGTGAGGGATGAAATTATAAAACACATTTCTTAGACATTAGTGCCCCCCAGTGACGAGAAGTGAAATGATTCTGTATTTGTTACTGTGTGTTCCTCATATACACCTCATTACATAGTTGTGTGAGAATGAAGATAAAACAACATCTTCTATAGACTGTAGCTGTAATTATCTCAGCGTTTATGTCAGCTCACTTGCCATTAGTTTGTGGCACAACTAGCTGGTATTTTCACTTCTAAATTATATGTGTAGAAGTGGGTAATTGTTGTTTCTCTCTTTTTCTGTGCTACCTAATTCTTTATATAAAGGTCAAATGAGTTCATTTTATTGAGATTTTAGATTAACATTTAGAAGAAACTGTATATTTTAGGTCCTGGCTGCAAATGGTTTTCATTTCTTATGCTTTTATTCACCATTTTCCTTCATTAGTTCTAAGGATCTTGCACCGACACAAGATTTTTTCTTTTTTTAAGAAGAAATGTTTATATAATCTCATAGAAGTTGCATGTCTTATGAGTAATATTATAAAAAGAATTAGCAAAACAGTGTTTTACATTGTTTTAGCTGGCTCATGCATCTGATATAATTGTCAACTATTTCCTCAGACATAATGAGCTGTTTGTGTGTTTCATCTTGTTTGTGAAATGATTTTGTTTTCTTTCCGGACAGATAAGAGTCAGTGGTGAGAACAACAGCTCACACGCTCATCTCTCACTCTCTCACACACCCCATGCTAAAACAAGAACAACACTGACATCTACATTACTCTGTGATGGGATGTGTTGTTCTGCCCAAACAGTGATAAGAAGCATGTCTTTTATAAAAACAAAGAACTACGTGATGAACAGCCTTGCTTTGGAAACATCAGTATTTGCTGCTTTTATGTGACAGAATGGCAGAAATTTTTAAAAGGAAAAGTACGACCATCATATAGACTGATCTTTTAGGTCTGTACTAAGATGTCACAAGTCTTCACATCAGCTGAGCTTTTCATTCATGTTAAAGTGCCCCTATTATGGTTTCATATTTTGGTTTTGGGAGTCCCCAACAACAGGTTGA
>SCHK01434084.1:524-17025 GCA_004124795.1 Poropuntius huangchuchieni | reverse complement strand
GTCTTATATTCGGGACAATACGGTATTTTCAAATAGGCCAAGAGATTATAATTCTGTAATTCTTTAATCTTTTACTATAATTCTTACTGCAAATTGTATTGGAATTCTGATTCATGCAGTTCTCAGTGATGCAAACTAGAAAACCACTTTCATAGCAACCAAATAAACCAAACAATGATTTATTGAATTTATTTAAATTTGCATATTTGTTAGTCAGTTTATTATTCTTTTTAACAATGTTTTCATAATTATATTTTAATTGTAAAACATTTGTTTACAATTGTAATGATGCCTTTATTCTATTTTTTTGTTTGTTTGTTTCTTCTTCTTCTTTTATATTCTCTTATTCTCCTCCCAACCTTTCTATTGAGAAGTATAAGTTCCAGTAGTGCCACTATTTGTGTTCCATATACTAAAATTACAATGGCTGGTAAATGTAAATATTAAAGAAAGCCTCAGCATAGATGCATTTCCTTCTTCTGCGGAACAAGATGTTTTGAAGAATACAGTTAACCAAGCAGTTCCCTTTGACTTTCATTTTATGGACCAAAATGCAGTGTACATGGTTATTATATAAATTTTGAACACAAAAAAGTTACGGACTGCAGCTTTAAATAAGGTCTTTATGATATCAAAATGTTTGATACCATAGAAATTTCATAATTCTTGTCACAAGTGTCAATAGCACAAAAAGCTAATAGCCTAAATTTAAAATAAATAAATAAATAGTTTGATTAACATGAATGACAGACAGCAGAAATGATTAGACTGCTGTCACTTCAAGACCTGCCTGGATCCAATACTGTTACACATGTTTTCTTTCTCAGCTGTTTGCTTTCACTTGCAAAGATGGGAATTTTGACACATACAAGTGTATGTAACTATTTTAAAGGCCTATAAAGCGGCAAAAAATAATTCAATACTTCAATACTCTTGTGCTCTAAGAGCACTGTCTTCATGTGCACACGCCTCTTAGACAGCGCACATATAGCGAAATAACTTCTAAAATCATTTGTTTTTAAACTGCAATGCTTAAAAATGCATGTAAACATTATGTTTTCGTGACCATGTAGCAAAGAAACTTCATGTGAGTGTGTAACCTCGATAGAGACAATAGTATAAAATCTCTACCAGTAAACAGATTTCTACCGGTTAATCATGTTGCCCACCCCTAACGTGAGGGTAAGTAGATGATAGAATTTTCATTTTTCAATGGAGTATCCCTTTAAGTATTTCTTCTCTATTTGTTCCACTGGCGCAGGTCTTTAGGCTGTATCCTTTATGAGATGTGCTGTCTGGCGCATGCTTTTGAGGGGCAGAACTTCTTGGCCGTGGTGATGAAGATTGTAGAGGGACCTACTCCATCCTTGCCAGAAACATACTCACGGCAGCTCAACTCTCTAATGCAAAGGTATCAGAAACAGATGCTGACCTGCTTCAGGCACAAATCAGGCCCATGTCAACCCACACCGCCTGCCCACTGTGGATGAGTAGATAGACACAAATCAATGGCTTGTTTGATTCAGACATTTTTCAAAGCAGCTTATGCAAAATCCAAGCAGGTTTAGAAGCATTCAGCTAAAAGTATCAGCATTTCACGAGGTCTTAAAAATAATTCTCTCTCTCTCTCTCTCTCTGTTCCTGTGGTGCCAGCATGTTAGAAAAGGATTCTTCACGCAGGATCTCGGCAGCAGATGCGCTGAGGAGCAGGCTCATTGAGGAGAGCTTGCAGGTGAGGAGACACTGTTAATCAGATCAGCCAGATGAGAGGGCATCCGACCAGCTGTTCTGAGTATCTGCTTCAAAGGTTAATGGGAAGGGCCATAATGCACCAGGAAGACTTTGATTGCTAGCCAAGCTCAACAGGTTTCTAAAAGTCTGTTATGCATACTCATCACATTATCGATTCGCCATCACATTTGACTCACCCTGTGCGTAACCTTTTCAGATTGTACTTTTGAAATGTCAGTGATTGGCATTGTTGCCGCTTGGTGATTGTATTGATTGTGGCTTGTCGTAGTTGGCCTTGTTCCCTGGAATATATGAATTTTTATGTATCTCTCAAACAATAGATCAGTCTGTGAATGTATGAATGTTCAGAATGTTTCCTTTTTGGACAGGACCATTTTCTTTGAGAATCTTACATAAATTTGTTTTTCACAGATTTCAATTCGGTCCAATTTTCTCAAACAAATTACAGACCAAAGTTCAACAATAAGGTTGTTTTTTTCTGGTCTGCACCAAACATTTTATTTTTTTTTATTTTTATTTATTTAAATGTTGAATAGTCCGTAAAAAATTTGTTATCGCCAATATAATGTTGTCTAGTTGGCTAACACTGATGATTTGCAAAATTGAATTGAATTTGAAAAAGTTTTTTTGTTTTCCAACAAATGTTTATTAATTTGTGAAGTTACATTGTAGCTGCATGATTAACAACTTGTTACATATTTTAATTTTGAAAAAAAGAAAAGAAAAATTAGATAAAAAATTTGATATTTATTTAAAAAAATGATCAATATTAATACTTATATCAGTTCTTTTTTTTAATTATATTATGCTAGTGCTAGTGAAAATGTTTGCAGGGAAATTTAAAACTTTTTCTGCAATCAGAAAAATCCTATTATTGCTGAGCCCTAAAGCAGTTTTTATCCAAATAATAAATATCTAAGAAATATATGACTATTATATTATATTACTTTTTCCCCAGGGCTTCTCCTCTTGTATTTTTGCTTTTGTCAATTAGCATAACAAAAGCTAAACTTCTTGTTGTGCTGTCTGGTGCGAACTGATTATGGATCCAGGCCTTTTTCTAGCTTTCTGTGTAAAATAACAGTTGGTGGTAGAAGTACTACTGGCATCTCATCAAACATAAAAAAAAGTGAAATCAAGCGAATCAGATCACAAACTGTTCAGAACAGCTGTGTCAGGAGTAATCCTTAATGAATTCTTCCCTTAATTATAACATAATGCATACTTGTATCAAATCCAGTATATAAGATGTAAACATCCGGATCACATGACCTCCCTAACGCCCACATCCAGCCAAGATATCTTGTTAATAACTGCAACCCAAAGATCATGTAGAAATTTAATCTAATGACTGCTTAACTTTCTAGAGCTACTGTACATGTCATTAGTATTCTTCATTACATAAAGAATTATAAAACCATCCCACTGTGAAAATATAATTGCACTGTAGGCATCTTTATCATGATGTGTACTCATAATGGCCCTGTGCATTGATTTAAAAAAAAATTTTTTTATAGCCCTTGTTTAATGCATCTCTGTTACAATATTTGCAGTTATAGCACCCTTTCATCACTTGCAGACATATTCACTTGTTTACATCAAGGCATTTAGTAATACATATCTGCCTTTGGAAGCTAGTGATCCCCTAACCCCCATCAGAAACACCTCCTGGTGGGATGTGTCTCTTCCGCTGGCTATTACGCCATCACCATCTCAGAAACATGTAATCAGAGAAGGAAAGAGCATCTAAACGACAACTCCGTACACAATACTCTCTGATGGCTTTTCCCTCCTCTGTTGTTGTGTACAGTTTCAAGTCTTTCTTCTGCCTGTGTAATTTGCGCCTTACAAATGTCTCGTATTGTTCTTTAAATGTGCTCGTGGCAGATTCTTCCCTGAGGATAATATCAGTCTTTCTCTCCCTCTTTTCCCCCGTTTGCTCTGATTCAAAAGTTCTGAGATACGCAGGAGTCAGCGTGATTGAAAAGTAGCTTTGTTGCTACTGTTTTGCTTTTAGTTTTTGCAGCTGCTCACAAAACACTACCTTTTACGAGGCCTCAGAGAACAGCATTAACCGATCTCTTCTGTTATTTTTCTCACTGCAGAGCATGAAACACAAGTTTTTTAGCTTGACGCTGCGAGACAAGTCGATGGGGGGAGAGAGAGACGCGTCGCAGATCCTGAGAGCACTGTAAGTTGTGGATTGAGAGAGAGATATTTTACAGGCAATCACACTTCTCTGTTCCTGCGGTGACGCTGTCAGCTGAGAAATGCATGACACTATCTACACAAGGGATTTCTGGGAACAGGACTGTTTTTGTGCCTTTTTTTTGTTGTCATTTTCACAGTGCCTTGTTGGGGGGACCTAAAAATATGTATGTAGCTCTGTTGCTGTGTACCCAGTGTATGGAACATGTTAATCAGGTGGCAGTCTATGAGCAGCAGACTTTCATTAATTCATTCATCGCTTTCCATGCTAATTAAAAACTTTGTCACTAAAGCATGTGCCAATCATAATTAGCTATGACCTAGTGAAAATCTATGCAATGTTAAAGCCAACAGTGCATAGCGAGATCTTTTAAACGCAGTTCATTGATTCTTGAGTACTTTTGCACACTACCTTTTATAAGTTAATTCTTTTATTCAGCAAGGAATCAAAAGTAACAGTAAAACATTTATAATGTTACAAAACATTGCTATTTCAGATAAATGTTGTTCTTTTGAACTTTCTGTTCATCAAAGAATCCTAAAAGAAACTATATATTCTAAATAAAAAATAGTAAGCTACACCGTTGTTTTCAACATTGGTAATACTGTACTAAGAAATGTTTCTGGAGCTCCAAGTCAGCATATTAGACTGATTTCTGAAAGATCATGTGACTCTGAAGAGTGTCGTAAGTTCGGCTTTGCCATCACAGGAGTAAATTACATTTTAAAATATATTAAATAATGCTTAAATTGTACAAATATTTCACAATATTACAGCTTTTACTGTATTTTTGATTAAATAAATGCAGCCTTGGAGAACATCTAAGTGATCATTTGCTTAAAGTTTAAATATTGCTATTTTTAAAACAAATGGCAGATAACGTTGTTGGACATAATTTGTTTTACAATAAAATTAGTGAGTTCCTTTGTGCCTTTTTATTTTCCTTTTTGTCTGCCTTCGCCATGAGGCATAAAGCTGAGATTATATGAGGTTATATGCAGCCTTGACTTGAACTGAGAAATCTGATTGAACCTTTTGCTCATTAGCTTGTTCAAACACCGTTCTAGTATGCTTGGTGTCCAAAGACTGCGCACAAAGCATCTGAAGCTGTCTCACACAAGTTCTCATGAATAACCTAATGATATATTTTTCCTTGTTTGGATTCTACTTTTTTTTTTTGGGTTGGATTAAATTCTAACTTCAAATAAAATGCCTTATTTCTTGCCTTAGATTTTCATGAATTATAAATACACTGGCAGTCAAAAATATGGACACACATTCTCTTTTTCTTATTCCATTTCCGCGTTTTTGAATACTAGCAAACTAATATATGCTGACTAATAAACCCCAATGGCAAATTCATGATCATCAACAACTTCATCACATCAGCTCTGATCACACAGTTGTCTGTAAAGCAAAAGAAGTAGTCATTAGTCATTTCAGTAAATGTAGTCCTTGAACCCCACAGGCAGAAGAAGGTACATCTGCAGACACTGCGGGAGAGATCAGAGGTGCAGAAAATGAGCCCGAGAGAACGCATGCGGCTCCGGAAGCTCCAAGCAGCAGATGAGAAAGCAAGAAAGCTGAAGTGAGTGACATTCATTGCGCTGACCGTGTCACACTGAATGTTAATCAGATGTGACTCGCAGTTCATATTTCATAAAGTTAGCATGAGTGTCAGGGCTTTTCTGTTTTCACGGTGCAAGGATTTTTGGCAGCGTGTCTCACGTCAGCTCTGATTCTTTGTGTTGCAATGATAGAATAGGAACAGTCATTGTCAGCTCATATGCCACACTCAAAAACAGACTAATATGCACATTATTACACTATATTGCTTTTTAAAGTTTGTTATTCTGTCGTCATTTACTACACTCCTATTGTTCTAAACCTGTATGGCATTGAGTCTCCTACAGAACAGAAAATATTCGTATGTAGATGAGTTTATTTCTTCATCAGGTCAAATTTGGAGAAATGTAGCTCACCAATGGGTCCTCTGCAGCGAATGGGTGCCGTCAGAATGAGAGTCCAAACAGCTGATAAAAACATCACAATAATCCACAAGTAATCCACATGACTCAAGTCCATCAGTTAACATCTCAAGCAGCTACAAGCTGCATGTTTTCAAATAAACATCAAGATGCAGATCAAGCCCTGTTTAAGCTAAAACAGTTCTAAAGAGATTTGTCATTATGATGTGAGAGGCAACAGGGAATGGACTTTTTAACTGGAGAAAGCTATATTATATATCATAGAGTGGTATTTGGCTAAAGACGGATTGAAGTTAAACATGTCTTAGTGATAGATTTGTTTCTTACAAACACAGCATTTCACTTCACAAGACACGGACAAGATGGACTGGAGTCATGTGGATTACTTGTGGATTATTGTAATTTATTTATCAGCTGTTTTAACTCTTATTCTGACAGAACCCATTCACTCCAGAGAAAGTAATGCTACATTTCTTCAGATCCTTTACACACAGTTTGTGTAAAGTCTAAACCAAAATGCAAGTTTTGTCTTACTCTAGGCAAATTGTGGAGGAAAAATATCAAGAAAACCACCTGCGCATGCAAGAGTACAAGTCCAAAAATTTTCAGAAAGTTAGTGTGGATGTTTTAAAGGTATGTTGATAATATTCCTGCCATTTTAGTTTTTTATAGCGATAGAAATATGAGATACAGCAGTTGTGTTTTTATGTCTTTTCCAAAGGTGAGAACCGAAGAAGCGTTTAACCAGACTCAAACGATTCAGAGTGAGACACCAAACAGAAACTCTGAACTATCAGGAAGCATTTCTCAAAACTCCGATAAGATGTGCAAGTCTGTGTCAAAAGACCACGGTGAGTGGTATTTATAACTGAAGGTCAGATGGGATAAATTGTAGGTCTGGGTTGACACACCTTGGCTGACAAAATCCATAACCCAGGGTTAAAAGCATCGCTTAACCCTCTTTCAGAATTATAAGAGTGAAACATTGCATTTGTGAGGGTTAAAAAGTGGCCTTGGCCTAGTAAGACCGTAACCCAGGGTTAAGTGTGGCATGAACAGCCCTAAAGTTAGAAACGATAGTTTTTTTTTTCAACACATTGTTTAATTAAACTTTCATAAAGTAGATTAATTAAATCATTTTGAAACCTAGCTCCCCTGGTACGTTTCTCTTGCTTTTTTAAGTCTATCACGAAATGTGTGTCTGATGAAATTCTACCCATCTCTTCCAAATCAGAAAGTTTAACTTTCCGTCAGAAATGACTTTCTCTTTTCCTACATCTTCATTAAAATTCATTGTGTGCTTGGCGCTCCAGTGCTTCTTTCTCCATGGTTTAACAAACAACAGATCCCAGAACAGAGCGAGGTACCATGAGTATTACACTGCACTGTCAGACACACACACATTTAAAGAGATTGAAAAAAAAAAACAATATTCCATTCCAATTTGAAAGTCAAATGATTCCTAGAAGTTTTAATGATGTTCCACCACACAGATTTATCAGAGAAGAAGTTGCCTGCCTTTATGAACAAATGATAAGGAAAGTAAGAAATGGGTGGTTATTTTCATGCCTTATTGAAGGCAGGACCTCAGAACTCAAGCATGTGAATCTTTTCTAGATATATCCAGATCCCACATTTATCCAGAACAGGGACAACCTACTGTAGTGTGTACTCAGGAATAAGGACTACATGAGCTCAACTGTCAGTGGATAGAAGAGGGAAAAAAATGTTTTCTTGGAATATATTTACAGTGCAAAAAATAGATGCTAATCCTTAATAATTTTAATATTTATTCAGCAAGGATGCATTGAATAAATACATTTATAAGGTTACAAAACATATGTTCTTTTGAACTTTCTATTCATCATAGAATCTTGAACATTAAGCAGTAACTTTTAGCATTCAACTTTGTTTCTTGAGCACCAAATCTGCATAATAGTATAGAATAGTGTAGAATTATGTGAGACTGGAGCAATGAAAATTCAGCTTTGCCATCACTGGAATGAATGAGATATTTTAAATTGTAATAGTATTTGTCAACATTACTGTTTTTATTGTGTTATTCGTGCCTGTATTTGCACGAAAAACGTACCGACCCCAAACCTTTGAACAGTTGTTTTTAAATTCTATTTATAGCATGCCACTTTTAAATACCGTAGATTTGTACACTTTCTTGTTTTAAATCTTAGTGGAACATGTCCAAATAGTGATTATCTACAACTGTGGTTGCTCTGATAGGAAAATGTGTGAAACTGAGGGAAACTGACTTCATGCATCCACTAAAATGACCTTAGTTGTGTCCTAAACCTGAAAAAGATTGCAGTATAAGGAAGAGGGAAGGCATCAAGATGCATCCATATTCAATATTTTTGTCAAAAATAGCTTGTTTTTGAAAATAGCTTAAATGTTATCCCACAACCATGTACATGTGGTTCAGCAACTAGTGACAAGTATAAAATTGGTGTCTTGTGGAATAATTAAATCAGGTTAATTAATTCATAAATATCCTGTTGTCATTTTGCTTCCAGTTCCAGTAAAAAATAAGCATTGTAGTGTTTCAGTTCTTGCTTGTGTCTAAAATGAACTATGGTGCCTTGGACATCAGTTTCTGTAGGTGTATTCATACACAGAACAGTGCCCGTTGAGTCATTAGCAGATGGGCATACGACACATGCTTGAGGTTTCGGGCATAGCCTTTGACACAAGTTGGTTTAAAGTCAATGCAAAAAATGACTCAGGAAAGTGAAGTTAGTTTTGAAAATAGTTAGCAACATAAGTTTGCAAATGCCACTTGGTTAACATATTATTATCTAATGCATTGACATTCAGATATTTTTAAATGTGTCCAAAAGTGTCCAAATAGTTTTTTAAAGCCACTGTATATGATTAGGCATGAATACCAGACAATGGTTCGTATGCATATGACCTGTCATTTTCTGGTGCTCATTTGCATCATTGCTAAATAATACAATTGGCATAAGTTAATATTAGTGTGGAGGCCGATAACCAGATTTTTGACATGTCTGTAATTTTGCGTTGGCTGTGAATATGTGCAGAGTCTGATCTGGCGTATTGCTGGTTTTCGGTGACTCATTCTTTTACCAGCGTCGTTATATGCATCAAGGGAAAGATAAGTTATGGCCAAAACGCCTCCTTAATCGGGTTTTGGTATCATGATGATAAATCTCAGAGACGTGTTTTCAGGAAGTCCTGAGAGGTTATCTATCAGCTCCCATCTCTAATCACTTTAGATTCCTCTGTAAATGAGATGTTTTAAACGAGTGCAGAGCCACAGCTGTGCTCTTAGAGGACTCGGGGAGAATCCACACCGTGTGATTTATCGATAGAGGACGCCGGGGGTGAATCTGAAATATTACTGTATTAAAAGTGGGAATATGTGGGAAAGAAAAGCGTGTGGCAAAGCTCATGTGTAAGTATGTGAATCTATTATTAAAAATTAAAGAAGTGATGCATTGCTGCTGGGTTTGGAATTAAGGGAGTCAAATCTCTTAAATTTAGCTAATGTGTTTATTATTTAGCTTCCATAAAACCTCATGTTTTAAGTTCTCAAAGGCAAAGAAAACTCAGCGAATGAATAATGCAAAATTAATGCTAAAATGTGCATGGTTTGGATCGTTTACTTAGAGTCGCCCAGCAGAAACACTGAGCAGGTTAACCCTGCTACATCACAAATAAAGGTAAATGCTCTTCTGGGATGGAATATTTATTCAGACATCATTATTTTACTGCTCCTGTCATTTTGAGAGTTCATAGTTTCATATCAGCATGCTATTCAGGGACCCAAGCGGCCCTTTCTGGTGATCTTCTCGAGTTTTGGAAGTAAATAAACATACGGTACGATTCTGCTCATGTCTGCAGTTAAACCATAATGACTACACTAGGGACTTCTGCGCTTTGGAAAGATGCCGTTCAAATGAGTAAACTCTGACAATAAGCACTTTATGTGCAAACCTTGTCAGTGTAATTCTCTCCAGGCTGTAACTGGCTCTCTTTCATTTGTATCCACACATCACTACTGTTATTATTAATTAGTACTGTAGATTGAGTATAATAGAGTACTGCATAAAATGAAATTATGGTTTAATAATTTTGCGATGAGCCACAAAAGGCCATGGATGGGTGCATTTATAAACTTTTTTTGTCATTGTATGTTTATGAACATTTGTGGCCGTTTTTAAAATGTAAGATTATAATTCATCTGGTAAAGTTACTGTAGCTTCAGGCACAAAATGTATAAGGGTAATTTGCCTGGGTGCTGTTAGGAACCTTGACCCCAGGGCTGGGACTCTTAAGTGCTTTCAGTATTTGACTAAGAGAGCGTAAAGTTAATGGCGAGAAAACAATGATTGTTTAGTTGTTGTTAAATATCTCATGTGTCATTAGCATCGTTAATTGGAATCAATAAAGTTAGGAATAGAGGGTTGCCTAAAAAATGCAGACTGTCATCCGAAGGGCTTTTCATTTATCTTCATTTAAAACTAATTTTAATGGATTCTAAAAGTAAATGAGGATTACACCTAGAATTTGTTTTGGATGACATTGGAACAATCTGAAACTTGAGGTTTTGCCATAATATGTAATGCCAAATGTTGTATCTTGTAAAATGGTACAATAAGGGGCAAGTCTGATATGTAAACGCTGCTACACAAAACCTGACCTCTGTTTGTTCGAAACCCTTTCAACGTACACTACCAAGGCTTTATTTGATCAAAAATACAGTAAAAACATGTTGTGAAATATTATTACAATTTAAAATAACTGTTTTCTGTTTTTTTGTTTTTTAAATAATGTATTCCTGTGATGGCAAAGCTGAATTTTCAGCATCATTACTCCATCCTTCATTGTCACATGATCCTTCTGAAATCGTTGTAATATGCTAATCTGGAGCCATTATTATCAATCATCAATGCTTAAAACAGTCATGCTGCATAATATTTTTGTGGAAACTGTAATACCTTTTTTCTTTGAATAGAAAGTTCAGAAGAACAGCATTTATTTGAAAACTTTTTTAACAGTGTAGAAGTCTTTACTGTCACTTTTGATGAATGCAGCTTTGCTGAATAAAAGCAATAAAAAAAAATTAAATGATAGCGTATTTAAAGAAATACAAACTTCTGCAATCCCCGGCAAAGTTCACCTAAAGTTCCTTAAATATGTGCAGAAATATTCAAAGGCCACACTTTTTTGTGATGATGTTTTTGTGTAAAACAGACATAAGCAGAGTCAATGAGGCAGGACTGAGGCCTGAACAAATGATCATTTGAAATGAGTGAGCTGAATCGCAGAAGCTTCCTGCACAGTGATGCAGTAGAATGCTCTTTCTGCTCTTTGTCATGACTAATCCTCTTGACTGGATAAAACAGAGCTGTAGTGTTGTAAATGTGCTCCCGGGGCTCTTTTCTTTAATTCTAAATTGCAGGTTGCGCTTTCATTGGGCACACCAATTTACTAGTTTAGACAGGACTGAAAAATAGAGCATGGTGTGGTAGGACATTAGCCTCTCAGGTTATTAACTCACAAAAAAAAACACAGCAAATACATCAGAATACATGGCTGTCCATAAAGAAACATGCTTTTTCCTGCCAGATAGTGCAGTTATAACATCTACCAGCAGGGGCTAACCGAACTGTGCTAAACAGCTAAACCATGACCTCTTGGTAATAAATTGCTTCTGTCCTTTTTGCACTTTGGTGGGGATTTTATCCCTAGTTCTTGGGATGCAAGTGTAAATGTACATGCTAACGCATTACTGTTCTCTTCCAAACCGCAGGATAGTTCTCAGGTGGAGAGATCTACAAAAGAAAATGAAACTGTTGAGATAGTGAATGGGAAAGCCCTCAGAGTAAAGTACAGTTTAACACCCTCCTCTCGCTCTTTCCATCTCTCCTACCATCTTTGTGTCTCCAGTTGTGAAGGTCCAGTCGCTGGCAGCTGTCTAATAGAATCAGAAGCATGAAACTGTGTAATCATCTTGGTCGCAGGCCCAGGAACCCGTGTGTGTGTGTGTGTGTGTGTGTGTGATAGAGGTTGTCATTGTTCATTTGTTCACACGTGTTCGGTGTAGAGGTATTCTGTTGGTTTCTGTTTCAGAGATGAAACTGGCACAGATCCATTCTCATTGTCTTGGTGTCATCAAGCAGAAAATGTAAAGTGTTAATGATAGAGGCTACCTGTCGTATCAAAACATTGCTCAGCAATTCAGAGTATCGATTAAATCTTTGCTATTTTTTAATCGTTTCAGCAATCCCTGAGGATCCTCAGGTGGCGGAGGCATTTTACTCCGTGGATGAATTTGAGTCATGCTCGGAGGAAGATTCAGATGGAGAGGAAGACTCGGAGGATAATCTCCCCACAGACCCTTCCTGTCAGACATGTGGACAGGTGAGGAGAGATCCACCGCCTGAGAGAAGCTCTTGTCAATCAGCTTGTGTGACTGTGTGATATTTACATTTAATGAAGATTTAACTCTGTGCTGCCTCAATCTTGTACACACTGTAATTAGACTTTTCCTCTCTGTCACCAAAGTAAAAACTAACACAAAATAGTTTAGAGAAATCTGCAGTGTGAGATATACCCTTTTTTCTTGAAGCTTTACAAATTAAGCTACAAATATGAAAGAAATGAATACTTTTATTCGGCAAGGACACATTAACATTAAAAACATTTATACTGTTAACAGTGTTTTCTGTTTCAAATTAACTTTTCAAAAAAGAAAAAGAAAAAAATAAATTTCCACAAAAATATTAAGCAGCCAAAACATACTTGACAACCAAATCAGCATTTTTGAATGATCGATAAATTATAAAAGTAAATAAATTACACTTGAATAAATTAATTTAAATTATATTACATGTATTGCATTTTTTAAAACATAGTGAAATATTTATTTTATTCCATATTTTTTTGAAAAAAAAAAAAAAAAACTCGTACAATTTATTTAAAGTCTTGTATAAAATCGTGTATTTCACAGTACTACTGTTTTTACTGTATTTTTGAACTAGGGTGGGCAATGTTTTTTTAAACTGTGAAAAACATTTCCTACTTATACACTTTCCTTTATACATTCATATTTCCAGCCATATTTCCTTCTATCCTCAGGGACACTTTTGGTTTGATATTCCTCAAGTATCCTTTTTTCCCTTCCAGTATCTTTTTGAATTATTCACACACTAAACTCAAAGACACCCTCAAGTCTTGATAAGCCCTCGTTGACAGGATCATCTGTTTATGAAGCATGGAACAAGATGATTTCAGTCATATCTCACATGCGCTCGAGTCCACAGGTAATGGTTAATGTACAGGTAATATGATACTACTTGTCTGCGGTATTATAGACCACATTATGCAAATGCGTTTTGCCCATAGAGGGTTTCTCAGCCAAGCTCAAACTCATTATTGCAGATACTTTGTTGTGGTTGAGTTTTACGGCACAACAGCAAACACATACGTTCAGATCAGGTGTGAAAGAGCCAGGGGCTCATCTGAACTCCCAAGAGATCACGAACTACGCACCTCAGCACACCCTTAAAGCGGCAATCCAATACCAGGCTTCTGCACGATTCGATCAGGCTAGCTGAGATAGATTAAAACTATTTGTCACCATTGAGAGGGAGAAAGAAAACTCGGAACCGTGATGGTGTAAGTATGAAACCAAAAGAGAGAGTGGAATAGACTTCTGCCCCAGTGGATATTTGATAATTAGCTGGCTCACAGTAAGAGTGGAGTGGCGATGTTTGTGCCGCCAGCCGTGGCCAGCTGAGATTCCCCGGAATTGCAGATAGAAGAATTGCATTTTGTAAATAGCAGAATAATACTTCTGCACCAGCATTTTTTCTTTTCTCATTTCAATGCTTTGCACAGATGGCACAACTTGATACCCTTGAACTGCCCAAAGGCCTGCCTTCTACCACAATGCACTTGTGTCTCATTCACAGTAAACTAGGTCCTGCTTTCTGCAAACCAATTGCAGTTTGAATATGGTTTACTATACTGTGTTTCTTCATGCGTTGGCACTTTTTATTTTTGCTTCTTTTCAAATGCATTTTTATGTGTGTATATTTGGATTGTTTTATCCATGTCCCAGACCTTTAATATTAAAAAATGAAAGCCAGCATAAAAAATGTATTGCTTTTTTAAAACTGTGATAATCTAAACATAGAGTTAAATATTCATTAATATTCAATATAAATCATTTACGTATTTTATTTGTAAAAAATTGTTAACTTTTACATTTTACATACAAAAAAGTCTTAATAATTGTGCATGTTTTTCAATCATACTAATATAATATAATATAATATAATAATGATACATGAATTATTATTATTATTATTAGCATTATCCTTAATAGTAATAATAATAGTGGGTTTTATTTTATTTTAAAACCGTTGTTGATTACATGGGGAAATTATCTTTTGATAATTTCATGATGACATGTTCATAATGTTTTGCAAAAAAAAAAAAAATACGGTAATGGACTTATATGTAACAAATAACATTTTATAAAATTGTGTAAATTGTAATTGTGCATAATTGTCAGTTAAACTGTAAAATATAATAATATTAATAATAATAGTAGTAGTAATAGGATTTGTTTTATTTATAGGAGGTGGAAATGATCTTTTTATGGAAATGTTCATGATGTTTTACAAGAACAAAAAATATATAATCCTATGATACATGTATATGAACTTTTGAACATTTTTACTACAGTAGATGAGTTCTTAAAAATAGTAAGAGTGTGAATATATTTTAGGAGAGATTATTTTGTAAAAGTGCACCTTGTTATTTTGCTGATAGACCTTTAGCCCTGCTTCAGATTCATTCAGTCTACCCTAGAGGTGTTCATCTTAAGGTGAATGTCTCAAGGGAGTATAAAACCTCTCAGGTTGCCTTTATCATGGTGCTACTTCCTCCCTCCAGGTCATGTTATCATTTCAGATAGGAGACCCATTGATCCGGAATGGTGTTTGTAGGACCTGTATTTCAAGACCCCTGTGTGGCTAGTCTGTCATTAGAAAATTGGTCTAAACAGAAGAAGGCACCCTCTAATTCCTATAATGTCCACTAAGATCATAATGTCTCTGTATGTAGGCCAGAGGGAACGTACGGTGTGTTTCAGCCTGAACGTGTCCCTTATTGTGTATCCTTGTGTGTCACAGGACAGTGACCTGGAGGCCATGATCAGACACATGGAGGATGTTCTGAATGGTGACTCGGTTGGTGAGTATTTATATGATCTTATTTTCCCAGTCATTGCACACAGGAAAATGCATAAAACGAAGATAAATCCATCAAATGTATGTTGTTGTTGTTGTTTTTTTTGGGATAGGCCTGTGTACCAATACAACCCTACTGGCAGGTACACTCCATTACCATTGTGAGATATATTGCATCTTTTTCTAATAGTGACTGGTCAATTACATGAGAGGTCAGCGAGCAGACAAAAACTGCTTGTTGAAGGTCACAGGCCTGCAAAAACGATACATTCTTCTAAAGACATGTGAGCATGCTCATTCAGCTCCATGCACACAGAATGAATGACCTATTTGCCAGCGTGACCCCTCTGAGTGTGTGATGCTGAGGATTTTTCCTTTGTTCCTGATGACTCTGAGGTGGGAATGTCAGGAAGCCTGTTTGTCTGCCACTTGAAGCCATGGCGACATTGATTAGGTAATTCATGTGAGGCTATTTACAGGCTCTGACCACATCTGATAAGTTATGTGCATTTCCTCATTGATAGAACTGGAGTATTTATGTCCAGCGCTTAGTTTCTTTCCTGGTTTATTTTACCTTCTTAGGTTTCAAATGCTTTATATAAAGTGCCATTTTGTACCATATCAATCCCTGACTATTTTTCCCCCCTAAGAAGTACGACATACTGTACTATCTTCTAGACAAATATCACAATGAATGTTCAAATTTATTAACCCATACTGTTTTATTTTATTTTATTTTGTTTTTTTGTTTTTTTTTTGTTGTTTTTAATGTAGAATCTTATTTCATTTTAATGGATTTGTTTATTTATTTTTTATTTCTTATGAAACTATTTATTATATATTTTTTTCTGTGAAGCACTTGGAATTACCACTGTGAAAATATGCTATATAAAAAACGTTCATTGTCTGATTTTATTTGATTTTATTTTGTGTCACCCTAATCTAGTTGTTTCATTTAAATTCTTTTGTGGAATGTTTGTTTTAAAAAAAATTGTGAATTTGAAAAATTAAAAAAAGAAAAAAAAAAATTATTTTAAATGTGGCTTGGTATTGTCACCAAATGCAATGGCTTTGTATATATCAGCTTGAGGTAGCATTTATTTGTAAGTGTGTTCATGCATGCTGATATCTTCATTTCTCAATAGCTTTTGTCAAAGCCTGTTATTCACGAAAATGGGCAGGCAAATTACTAAATCCTCATATCAGGCCATATATAATAATACACTATTCACCAATCCTCCTATGCCCTGTAATGAAAATGTTACTCCTAACTTCTGAACTCAGTTTATCTGTAGAGTAAGGTGAATGATAGC
>SCHK01434062.1:31621-43773 GCA_004124795.1 Poropuntius huangchuchieni | reverse complement strand
TTTTTTTTTTTTTTTTGAATGGTAGTGTACACTATAAGTTCAAATGTAATGTGTGTTTGTGTTCATGTATGTGTTTTAGGTGCTGGCAGAGAAAGTGCATATTCGAGCACTGAGCATTGCTCAAAGAGTCAATCTATTGCATCAAGGGCTCAATGACTCTGCAGGTAAGGAAGTACAGTGTTTGTTGATCAAATTATGCCCATGTATTACAGTTCATGTGCATCTCATAACCAACACGGATGATTGGGTCAATAAAGACTTAAGGGAAACACAGCATTATGTCTTTCATTTCAAATCCCTTTTATTGTGAAACACATGTTTAATAGAAATATTTGGGAAAGAATTATCTGAATGCATCTTAGAATTTGTGTTGTGTTAATCTTAGATAGTTTTGTAAATTGTGTATCTTATATTGCTCTGTGCTTGGCAAAAAGATAGCCATGTTGCTGACAGGATGGTTAAAGTCAATAAAACAAATCATGTCTATTTCCCTCAGACTCAGTGAAGGAGGTCGTCAAGACCCATTTGCTGCCTGCTTGGCTTCGCTTGCTGCAGGGAGATGTTTTGCAGTTGCTGCACAGACTGGATGTGGAGAACTGTGTAGAAACTGCAGTTACTACCTTGCATGCCATCTTTTCCATGGCAACAAGCCCTGATGAACTCCTGCAGAATGGTGTCAGTCTGGATGAGAGGTCAGTTACTTGAACCCAAAAACTGCAACAAGTATAATTCAGTGGCTGCAGCTTTGTGGCATAAATCAAACTATCTACAAGCGCCTGCCTTTTGTGTATTAATTTTGAATTTGAGAAGTTTTATGGAAATATAATATGAAAATTCAAACATTTTTGGGCTTATTTCATTATTCTTTGCTTTCAGCTATCAATAGAAGCATTGTATTATATACATTTGGCTAGTTTTTCCCCATATAAGTCTTCAGATCTTGGGCCTTCCAGTCAGTACTGGCTATTAAAAAATCTGTATCAGTGTTATAGATGAGACCTCTTAAGAGATAATAAGAGAGATTATTATTTTATATGTTCATTAAAAACTATGTAGCTAATATTTATAAAGGAGTTAGTTCACCTAAGCAAAATAAAAATAGAAGTAAATAATACAAAGTAATGTGCAGTTATTACATTATTTTTTATACACTGAGTTTCTACACTGCCTGACTACATATCAGAGTGTCTTGGACAATTTTTAGCAATAGTCTTTTGTCTCTCTACAGGAAATTAATTCCTGTGGAGTCCCTAACATGTGAAAAGGTGGTGTACTGGAGAGCGTTGTGCGAGTTTGTTAAGAGTAAAGGAAATGAGGCTGAGGAATTACTGGAGCAGTTACTCCCTGAGGCGGCCATCTTTGCTGAGTGTCTGTACAGGTACACTGTACACTTTTGTTTCTTGTAACCCTTTTAAATAGGCTAATTAAATTTCTTCCACATTTGATTTTTTTTTCTTTTGAATTCTGTTTAACCTTAAACATTTGCAAATGTAAACCCAGCTAAATAAGGAAGCCTTTTTGTTTCAGCTATCTAAAGAGCATTACTCAGCTGTCTGAGGAGGAGAAGGCTGATATGACACAGCTTGAGATGGCGATGACCAAAGAGTTTGTTGGACAGCAGTTGATTATGCTAGTCGGGTGTCTGGACACTTCTGAAGAAGGCGGCAGGTCTGAGTTGTCAACACTTCTGTACAAAATTAGTTCCTTTAGTTCCTGAGTGTCTACTGGGGTTTTTTGTGTCTGTGGTACAAAAACACTCTTAAAAGGCAGCTTTATTTTTTTTTAACTCCACATTTACTTTACGTTAAAAATGTGTTATGTTAAAGTTTTAATCTTTCTATGAACTGTTCTAGGAAGCGCATGGTAGCGGTGCTACAGGAAATTCTTGTGATGCCCAACACGCCCACCTCTCTGATTGGTCTGCTAGTGGAGAAACTGATTGGACTTTTGCGAGACGACACACAGAAAATTCAGATGGTCAGTCTTTGTGTGACAGTCTTCACTCTTTGTATCAGTGTATTCCTCTCAGATGGAGCATGTGTTTTTCTTTGGCTGTCTACATAAGTGGTTCCAAACTCAAGTCCTGGGGACCCACTGCTCTTCACATTTTTGTTTTCTTTATTTAACACACCTGTTTCAGATCATCAGCTGCTTCAGAGGGAGCTCTGTGAACTGAATGGGGTGTGCCAGATAAGGGAGACATACAAAATGTGCAGAGCAGGGGGGGTCCCTAGGACTAGGGTTGAGAACCACTGGTCTACATGTAGATCCAGTACATATCAAATTTCAAACAACTATTTAAATACACCCATACTGAGTGCCAAAAAAAAATCTGATTCAAGTGTTTATGCACGCAACAACATTAATCACTGGTAGTTGGTTCATTATGTAAATGTGGCCTTTGAGATCTGCTCATTAATGCAGGAAAGCTGCTCTGCAGCAGTTTGCTGACAGTTTGTTTTGTATGTGTATGGTTATATTTTATCAGATTGCTGAAATAATCTCTGATGTGAGAGAGCCCATTTTGCCTATCTCTGAACCTGTGGATGAGAATGAGAAACGCAGAAAACAAGTCAGAGTGAGTGACACTTCATACACTACTGGTGTTTAGTGACATCAACAACTTGCATTCGATTGGCCTCAATAAAATATTAAACTATTTTTCTAAAGCTTGCAGAGGTGCGAGTGCAGATCATGGATTCGAAGCAGACTCTAGAAGAATGCATCAGCTGTCAGGACTTCAGTCGCGCAGCTGAGCTGAAAGACTCCATCTCTCAACTTGAGGAGCTCAAGAACCAGCTCGCCCTGGAAGCTTCACAGCCTGCTGACAGTATCAAGGAGCAGCGTGTGGAGAAGGTACAAATCATTTACATACAAACACTCAAACAACAAATCAGTATATTAGAATGATTTCTGAAGGATTATGTGATGTTGAAAATGGCTGCTGAAAATTAAGCTTCACTGCTAAGCAGTATGTCACTGTATTGATGTTTATCTGTATTTTTGATCCGATAAATGCAGTCTTGGTGGTGAGTGTGAGACTTTAAAAAAAATATGGACAAATTTTACCTACATGAACACATTTTACCCAGGAGCTATGTTGGAAATGAGTAATTAGCTCATTTGTTTAATTTCAAACTAATTATTTTGTCCATCAATGTTTTGTGGATGGAGTTGAATCAAATGTGTTCATTGTTGAACTATCTGATCATGAATTGATTGATAGTAGTCGACATTGCTTGCTCAGTGTTGTAAATGAATATATTATAAGATGGAGTGTGAAAGTAATTGGTTTCAAGTAATAGGTGAGCATTTCTGCATAGTTGACTTTGCCTTGCTGTCAATATATACACACACACTTTTACAGACATTAAGTGCTGAATTTAAATATAATCCCACTTAATGTAATCTTACGTCATGTGTGTATTTTCCCCAGAGTGATCCAGAGACCTTGTTGAAGTGTCTGACAATGTGTACCGAGTTGTTCAAGCAAATGAACATCAAGAGAGGAATCTGCCCTACCATGAACGCTCTGATAGAGTCACTGGTACAATACTCATAAAAGCACTCACATCAATAGCCATTTCCTGCCATTCTGTGGTATAGGACCAGCCTGTGTCTGCATAGCACTTTTATCAGCCATTTTGGTTACTGAACTCTCAACCCAAAATCAGTGCAATACACAATTAGGGCTGCGGTTATGGAAATGTAACTTCAAAGTGATCTCTCAATTCTAGATTCTGCCAAGTGTGTCCAACCCTAACCCTGCTGTGCGCAACATGGCTGTCATCTGTTTGGGAACGGCTGCTCTCCACAGTAAAGACCTTACCAACACACACCTTGTGCTGCTCTTGCAGGTATTTATAATACATTTGTTATAAAGGTGAATTAATTCACTTTGTCCTACAGGCTTAGAGGTAATTTATTTTTATGTTTAGATAACACAACTAGATGAGCCTAAAATCAGGATCAGTGCTCTCCGAGCTCTCCTTGACCAGCTCCTGCTCAATGGCCTCAACATCCTGCAAGACAAGTCTGCTCCTATCTCACAAGCACCTGACTCACCAGACAACAGTAACGGACAGCCTGAACAAGAAACTGAGGAGGAGAGTACCGTTCAGAGCATTCTGAAGATGCTCTCAGAATTTCTTGATAGTGAGGTACTGCCTATCCATTGTTATTGGTTATGCTACATTGGAACTTTACTATCATTAGTAAACATGATATTTCCTGCCAAATCAGCTGAAACAGCAAGTGACAATTGTGTTAAACGGTTTCTTGAACGAGAACCAAAATATAGATGGAGGACTTGATTTTTGTCCAGTTGATTGGACAGTTGTTGTTTGCTAATTGCTGTGATTAGAAGAATTGAAACTTGTCTGGCTATAGACCAATTTGGAGAAGAAGTCACAGTTACATCACTTGCATCTGCACGCACATTGTGGTGGCAGGAAAAACACTGCTAACAAGTAGAGGGAAATGGTTAAAATCCATGGAATAAGAGAAAAAAATTGTATTGGTCCATTTGGATGTCATAATTGGAATGCAAATTTTTATAGAACACTGTCGTCAAAGACGCCATTTAAAGCTAAACGCAGACGTTTAAATGGACAAACTATGGATGGAACCTGCTTTGATTACCCTAGCATAAATTTGATTTAAACAATAGCTCTACATAATATTCACGTATGCATTTCATAGGGGTCGTAATTTATTATCCCTACAGTAACATCATGAAATACTATTTAAACCTATAACACTGACCTGTTTCATCTCACAATTCTAAGTGTCTAACAACACCCTCGCAAATGCAAATTTTCATCTCCTAGTTCGGACTTTATAAATCGTCTTAAATCAAATCTATAAAATCTATAAATCAAAGTTTGTCAATTCTGAGGAAAAGAAGCCAGAAATGTGGGATATAAACTTATGATTGTGAGCCAAGTGGAAAAGAGAGAATGAGTAAATTTTTCTTTTCAGAATTGTGAGAGATAATTTCGGAATTGAGAAAGTAAGAATTTAAAAATATAAACTCAAAATTGCCTTTTTTTATTCCATGGCTTCCATAGACTGCTACTTTACAACTGTCATTTTCTGCCACTAAATAGGCTTCGCTCACAAAAATGTCATTGTGTGTTTGCGAATCTTTACTCCCTTGCCCTCACACTAATGTACGCTTCATCAGGGAAGAGATGTTGTTGCAATATTCCATTAAACAAAAATGAAGAATTGTCAATTTTGCTGTTAAAAAAGCCTTGTGCTGGACAACTGTTACAGCTTCGCTCACATCAATGCATAGCTTTTCTGCCAACTCCTTAAGTTGGCAACTTGCTAAAGCTGATTGGCAGTCTTTTTGACGATGCGCCTAAATGGTGCTAAATGTACTGCAAATGCTGTACCAAATAAAATGTCATTATTTCAGATCTGTGAGCTCCGCACGGAGACAGCAGAGGGTCTGGCCAAGTTGATGTACTGTGGGAGAATTTTAAGCCCAAAGCTTCTGTCCCGTCTGCTTCTGCTGTGGTACAATCCTATAACGGAGGATGACCAAAGACTACGCCATTGCCTGGGGGTATTCTTACAGTTGTTTGCCCGGGCCAGCAGGTATACATGCAGGGAGATTCTCCCTTCCTTAATCATAAATATTTAGTGTATTTTATTTAAAGGGATAGTTCATTCAAAAATGAAAATTGTCATTTACTCACCCTTGTGTCGTTCCAAATTCATAAAACATTTGTCTTTGAAACAAATGTATNAGGGATAGTTCATTCAAAAATGAAAATTGTCATTTACTCACTCTTGTGTCATTCCAAATTCATAAAACATTTGTCTTTGTTTTGTCTTTTAATAGAGTTCGATAGATTTGTCTCTCCATTTTAAAGTCTATTCCACCAGCATTAAAATGATCCATAAGAGTCAAGCAGTTTAATTCAAGTCTTCTGAAGAGACCACTTCACTTTACATGTTGAACAAATTTAATTTAGGCTTTTGTGTTTCAATTTTCTTTTTTGGGTGAGCTAATCCTTTTAATGTGATGTGTGTACATGTTCATGCTGCCATTAACATTTAAGACTATTGTAACTGTACAGACAGGTATTTATAGTTGTTATTGTTATACGCTAGAACAAATCAAGAGTGTGTGGAGGAGAGTTTTCTACCAACCATGAGAACACTGTTCAATGCTCCTGTGACATCTCCATTGTCTGAGGTAGACACATCCAACGTGGTTGAACTGTTTGTTGAACTAACACGACCCAGCGCTCTTGTCCAACCTGCTGCCATACAGGTACACATGAATATACCTGAACACTTACAAAAACAACAGTAATGGGTTTTGTTCAAAGCACAAAGCACTAATCTGTTGGCATTATGTAAATGATCAAACTTTTTTTTTTGCAGGCTGTGTCTGTGCATGACACTCTGGCAGTGCGTATTTGTAATGAAATCTTGAGGGACGTTATTGCTCCTGAGGTGCGTCTGTACTGTAAAACTCTCAGCAGGCTGGAGATAAACACTGAACCAGGACCTGCTAACAGTGAATTACAACTTCTGTTAAAAGATATTTTACAGGTATTTCCATAGTTTTCTCTTTTGTGAACTTATAAACAGTAGAAAAGAAGCATTGGATAAAAGCAGCAGATTAAGCATAAATTGATGTGAAATTAATAAAAAAAAAAAAAATTCTGTCAGATTAGATTGGCATTAAGGGAAGCTATTATAAGTGATTGTTTCTCATGTGTGTGTGTGTGGGTTACAGGAAGTGAAAGATAAGTCCTGTACAAGGGTTATTGAGAAGCTTTGTAAGCAGCTAAATGGGGATCGCTGTTCCAAATCAGCCAGTAATCAGGACACAACTTTGCTTACCTTGGCTGACAACACTAGAGGTACAAGCTAACACATTTTACAAGTCTTTATCCATCTAACATGGAGGTTTATAGACCCATATGGTTCTTTATTATACTCTCAATTGATTGAATTAAAGTATTTGATGTAAGCAAGCAATGCACTGTGTTTTTATATAGTAAGAAAAAAACAAAAAGGTAAAAACACACTCTTTAAAATCCATTCCCGGGGTCAAATTTTGGCCACTTAATACACTTAGTCTCTGACACTGATAGTTGATTCTCTCTCAGGTTCAGTATAAAAATGTAAGTGGTTTTCTTATAACTGTAGTATTCAATGTATGTTGCATTAACAAAACTATCTGTATCTGCATCCTTGCAGAGGTGATCAAAGAGGAGATTAAACCTAAACGTGCAAAAAGAGGTGAAGTTTTATTTAATTTGGTAAAATGCAACAAGTGAATCTTCTGTGCGGTTGTTGTATTGACTTTCACTCTGCTGTATTTCAGGCCAGAAAAAAGCTTCCACTGCAAAGAATGGGAAGAAAGCTGGTAAAGCAGAGTTGTCCTCTGATGAAAGGTTGGTTTATTCTGCATCTTAACTAATGGTTTTGTTCATTTCAAATAAACACTTTTCATTTAGTATGTTGCTTATCTTTTGTGTTCCATCTAATCTTTCTATAGTGATGAAGAGAATGTTCCTGAAGCACCTCCATCAGTGCGACCAAGTCGCCGTGCCAAGATTGCTGCTTTGGATAAAACAAAGCAGGATCTGACTGCCCTTATGAACCAGGAGGCCAATAGTTCATAAGAGTGGATTACTTATGTAGAAGGTCCACTTTTGCCCCAGTACATCCTACAGTTTCTTTAGATTTACCCGAGAAATTTTAATACAAAGAGACTAATGTAACTGTTTAGTCTATTTACAGTGACAACCTGGATTAAGGTCTTGATTGTCAAAATGAATGTCACTTCTCAGGAGGTTATCTTTGGGTAGGAGTCATGTCAACATTCATTTGCTTGCTCAAAGCTATTGTGTAAAAAAAAGTGTAAGGGCTAGTGCGCGTATTATTCCCTTTTATATTTTGCTATTTTAAGGAAACTGATCCTACTATAAACAGTTGGTGTGTTGTTAATCGTTAATATTTTTAAAGTAACAAAACACTTTCATTTGTATGCATTTTTTAGTCTAAATAAACGTGTAACAATTACTCAATCTGTTTGCAAGAGCTTTTATTGTTCTAACGACTGAGACAACGACTTTGAAGGCAAGTATAAAAACAGAGAAAATACAATGTGTGTACATAATTTGCACATTTATGTACAACATATAGCACCAGGTAACAAGTTTACAGTGGCCAAAACTTCAAAATGGCAGTTCTGAACATAAGACGATATACAGAAGGCCTTCTGACAATTCTCATAACAAGCTTCAACTCCAGCATGTGGTTGGCATAGGTATAAAGATATAATGCACCATTTTTGTCTGTACTTTTGCCAGTTTTTGGATTACTCCAGCAGTTTGAATGGTTACTGAGGCCCTAAAGCAGTTGATGGAAACCTCTTTATGTTGGCACAGAGTATGTATATGATGTAAATTTCAGCAGTTTCTGAACAAACACCTCTAGCTGACATATCCAGACAATGGTCTAAATCTAATAGAATAAACTAAGTGACAAATAACAACAAACAAGTTTTCTGCATCTAAATACATCTAAGGTGGACTCATTATAGCACTAACTAAACTTATATTGCACTGATGCAAGCCAGTCTTGTTACAGGGAACCTAAATGAACTAAGCGGACAGCAACGCCATAATAGGGCAATTTTAACCTACATACTCAGGGGCAGGACCACAGATTGGTAACAGCAGATGGAAACTAGAGCTAACACAGTTTTTAAATAAATAACTAAACATACAGGCTGTATAACCAAGTTAGAATGTTTTTGGTAGAGGTCTAAATGAATGACATGGTTACAACAAAGGGTTTATCAGTTTAGACCAATCTACCATGCCTTACCAGTAGATTTCAGGAGGTAGGTGTCACATACTGCAATAAATCACAAATTAAGATTTGCACAACATAGAATTTTGTATTTAAGAAACAATATGTGGAACATTTGCCTCTGGATCATCTTAAAAGCTTTTAATTTAAAAGAAAGGAAAATAGAATCTTACATCTTTCTAAACATTGCACCAAAAATACACTGTACATTATAACAATGGAATTAGTTAGAAATAAAACAGAACAGGTAGCGGTTTGGGTTTGGTAGTGCAACAAGAACTTGAACCTGGATGTAAATTGATGCTTAAATGATTTTATACAACTTGGCAAAAAGTCTAAATTCACAGGAGGTTTCCATAAATACAGAATAAGAAGAGACACTACCATCATTTTCAAATTCCAGAATGCATTGTGAGTACTTTTTAAGTGGGCAGTTTTTGTCTGACACATTAACAGCACAAAAGAAAAGACTTAAATATATTCCCAACTTAAAAAGATAAGCTGTTTCAAAACGGAAATATTCACAAAAATCCCATTGAAAAAGCTCTTAGAACACAAAAGAAAGTGTAAAAAAAAAAAAAAAAAAAAGTGAAATGAACTTGTTTTCTCCAGAATTATATAAAAGTTTGCCTTAATGTTAAACTCTGCTATGAGATTTGGGCAAACCAAACAACATAATGCTCTTGTAACCTTTGATTTTCCTTCACGTAACTAGATTTTCTCACGGTCTGCATGAAAAATAAAATTCAAAGTAGATTTTAAAAAGGTAAATAAAACATTTTACAAACATAAAAACACAAAATAAGTTTAAATAGTGCAACAAGTGTCTTAAAGTTGTTTGCTTTTTGCTACATGACGCTTGCAGAGGTTGCGTGTCATAATGCTTGTGATACTCAGCCAGACCACTGTTGAAAGGCACCTTATGATAGAGTTCAAGAAAATGTCTTGCCCAAGTCATTTCAATGAATCTGAAAGAAAAAATTTGAAGACATTTAGATTTGAGTTCTCAAAGAAATATAGTGTATATACAGAATGTGCTGTTTTTAAACCCTTATCTGATTTTAAAAAAAAAACAAGTATACTTTTGAAAGCAGAACATTCTGGTACCACGCTACCAGAATCAATACAAAGTAAACACTGCAAATGCAAAAAAAATAAATAAATAACTTTTCAATCTAATCTCAAATAAAACATTCTTTACAGAATCCAGAAACATACTTCATGCCAGCATGCAGACAGGAGTGCTTGGTCAACACAACAGTCAGTTTGAACTTACTTGACATGGACTGTTGCACTGGTCTGGCAAGAACAAACCTCAGTACTACTGTCAGCGTGAGTTACATTCAAATATCTCTTGACGAGTTATTATTCAGTTAAGTATAACTTAGAAAAATCTCTTTAAACTTGCTCTGCCATCGAAGGATCCTCAAATGCAAACTGTTTTGCTTCAAGAGAATAATACGTGTTAATATTTTTATATTTGTTTATCTTCCATTTATTCATTAATATATAATTATTTATAATCATCATTTTACCTATTTATATACTCATTTCCTTAATTCATTAATTGATTAGTCATAAATTCTTTTTATATAATTTTATGATTGTGTGGTTTCGAGTGATATTTGTCCTTGTGTACTAGATAAGAGAATGTCTTCATGGTTTTTAATGTCAAGGGATGATGTTAAGCCGTAACTTTCATTGCTACTGCATTGCTATATTGGTGTAATAACACTTGTTGGATGTGTGTTTTTACAATAAAGTCTAAGCATAGAAACATACGCAACTAAGGCCCCGTTTACACTAGTGCGTTTTCGTTTTAAAACGGCATTATAGAATGAAAACGATTCCCGTTTATACTGGCGTTTCAGAAACGATCTCCGTTTACACTGCACAACCTAAACACGTCACATGACCATTCATGCAGGTACAACCATAGATATGTATAGGTAGATTCCCTATTATTTAGTTCGTGGACGCGTCTGTGTGCTTCGAGCGGTCGAATAAGGAATCATACATATCTATGGGTACAACATTTAGTCAACAACACGTTTGTCAAGGATACGCAGAGCGAATGTGGGCGGCCATGCTATTGTTTTCAAAAGTCTCTGTTTTGCTTCGTTAACACTGAAACACAACCCGGCATTTTTAAACTAAAACTGCAGCACTTTCAAAAGCATCCGTTTTCGTCCTCGAAAACGCCAGAGTAGTGTAAACAATAGGCGTAACCGTAGCACGCACTAGTGTAAACGGGGCCTAAGACTATTCAATAAATTCTGTTCCTTTTTTATTATCATCACTTCATGCTCTTCTCTGGCTTTACTCAGTCAACTTCTTGGCTGATAGAAGACTGTTAATACAGTTTTGAGTAACAGACTCATTAACAGATTTTGGGTATTAGACAATTTTGGTGACTACTTGTTCTGTTATCCGACAAAACATTTTTTGACAGGATCTGGTTTCCGGTGCTAAATCAGATATTTCTGGCGTTAAGGCATGATCTAACACTATGATGCTTTTTTTTTTTGCTAGAATGAATTTGCACTTGCATACTTACATAGAGTATGTTTCAGGCATAAAGAAATAACATTAAAAGATGACTTACCGAGCACAAAGTCACACCACCTTGCTCCTATAACACCCCTGCTGCTCCTTGATTGTCTGAGCATTTTTGTTGGGGGAGATGGACTTGTGCTCCAACTTTTCCGTTTGCCTCTTTTTCTTCCTCTCTTGCTCTGGCTTTTTGGGGATGAGTGCAGCTGTATTGGAAAGTTAACTGTACTGGGAGGTGTCCCTCCCACCAAAACATCCTCATTCTCCTCTTGATCTGAGACATCGTAGAGCTTTACTGTGCAAATGTTACATTCCTCTGTCGCTGACTTTGTGTTTGGGGAGTTGATCTTTTTCAGAAACACCCTGCACTCCTTTAGGGACTCTGGACTCCAAGCTTTGGAGCTGATTCTGTTCTGCTTTGAAATATTAGCAATCCCAATCATTTTCTGAGGGGTTTTGACTAGAAGCTTTAATGCATTTTGAACTTTCGTGACTGGTCTGGATGTCTTACCTACCAAGTTAGGCATTTCTTTCCATAATTCTAGAGTCTCAGCATCTGAAGTCTTTGTCCTCATCTGGTCACGAAACACTTTGTGTGCCATATCACCTCCTAATGTTATCCTAGGCCTGGTTTTAAACTTCAGCTTTGCTCTAAACAGAGCTGTTTTATAGACAATCCATGTGCTTCTTGACCAAGACATTTGCTGCCTAACGCCATGCCTCTGTTTAAATGATGATGTATTAAAAAGCTC